>MKEJ01018543.1:0-20264 GCA_001753735.1 Embelia ribes
TTTTTTTTTTTTTTTTCTGTAGTACTTTACATTTAATGCTTCTTAGATCAATGGTAATGCACATGAGAAGCAATTCACTTTCTATGTTTGGCATGAATGTACTCAGTTCTGATTTCCTTGAAGTGTAGGTTTAGTTGATGGCATCAATTATTAAGGCAGATCTCTAAATCTGTATCTTAGGTGCTGATGTGTTCTAATTCCTCTTAGTGGAAATATGTTGCTAAGTTCAAGGGCAGGGGTCAAATATTTCAAAGGATATGCACTTGATATGCACTTGCTTCCTACACTTGACAAATTATTTCAAGCATAACTAAGTGGTCCTATTGGCAAGTTTATGCAGTTACTCAAGTTTCATTAGCCTTTCCTCTCTCATATTTTTTCCTCTCTCCTCCGTTAAATTGTTAATTTTTTGAGTATTTACAGCTTCGCTTGAATAGTTATGGACATATCATTGACGTGGAGCATGTGAAAGATCTCGTGGAGAAGGAACACATACATAACCACGGTAATTTCTTAAAAAATGCACTTTCCTCCTAGATTTTGAGAAAGTGCCCAAATGAAGTCTTATCTATTTTTTCAAATTAGCATTGCAGGTGATGTGTTATTATTCATTGTCTTTTTGGTATAAACCTCACTAGCATTGTAATTTATTTTGGTCCTGCATGTTGCTAATCATTGGTAGTTCAAGGAATAATATTAGTTTTTAAGTACTTGCGAAAGAGTCCAAATGTTTCGGTACTAAAGCCAAACAGTATTTGATTCTCTGAAGTAAGCGGTTTTAGGGAAACGACACAGTTCTCATTTATTTGGCCCAAAAAGAGTGGCGTCACTGAAACCACTCATTAAATAGACCAACAGATGTGTGATTTAACTGCAAAAAGTTGAGTAGAAAGAGAGGATTAGAGGAAGGATCAAAATTGGTAGGATAGGGAAGCACAAAAGGTTGGTCTTCAGCAACAACTTCAACAATAAACAGACCCTTGTGTAGCTACAGAACGGAAGTGTTAAAGTGTTAACCTATGCTTAGTTATTGCTAATTGAGTGACTCTAATAGAAGTCATTGATCAGATGGAGACAAAGATCATCATGTGGATTCAGAGCATAAAGGTCATCAGCATGGCCTTGGTCAAGAAGCTGAAGATATGATCAAGAAGGTCAAACAATCTTTGGCCAATAGGGAAGGTTGCCGGGTATGTTTGTGGCTGCTTTTTGATCTGGTAAAAAATTATGAAAAGAGTAGCTGTACAAATACAGTTGTCAGAAAATCTAGGAAGCACGGATAGACACTGGTTCAGATACGGACACAGATGTGTTAATTGTACAAAAATGGAGACACAGATATGTCAAGCATATGCTAATATAGTATTGCTGCTTATTATATTATAGAAGGTGTTAAAAAATGTTGAAAGAAACTATAAAGTATCAAGTTCTGAAACTGTGGCAACATGTTTGGTCAAAACTCAGCCTAGTCTACAGTTGCTACCTAATTGAACATATATCACTACAATTTACATTATCTAGTTGACATTATTATAAAAAATATCAAGTTCAACATAGATGGACCTTAACTAAAAGCACGTCATTGTCCATGGATGCCCTATATGGATTCTCGTGCACTTTTTTTCAGAAAGAATAATTTAGAAACACACCAAACGGATTGTCTGATACATGTTTTAAAGTTTCCGCGTAGTACATGTGCCCATACGCGTCGGACACAATCTCCACACCCACTTTGGTTCGTCTGTGCTTCCTAGATGAAAATTTATAGAATGACATGGCATGTTACCTTCTTTGTACTTCTATTATAGGCACAGGATTTTTGTAAAGAGTATCTGTTTGTCAAGTGTTTTTCCTTTTTTTCATGAAATTTAGTAATGAGATTTAACATTTAATGGCAGATTTATGGAGTTTTAGATGTCCAGAGGGTTGCTGGGAACTTCCATGTCTCAGTTCATGGGTTGAGCATATATGTTGCGCAGAGGGTAAGGCTCATTATATATTATGTCCTGATTTGTAATTTTATGTATAGGATCAATGTTTCATTATATTCTTTTTATATCTGTTTCTAATAATTTTGTAAGTTACTAAAGTTATGTATTGATTGCTTGTTTAAAGTAATAAGTAAGCAATTGCATTTCGTTGTAATCTAGCACACCTTACTAACGAGTATCAATTATCAAAAGGGCCCAAAAACATGTCATGCACTAAAGGCATAAACAATTATTGAAATGTGGTTTGTGAAAACCACGAAAATGTAAATCCCAAGGGATTGCCAAAGTGGTCAATCTCTTGGACTTGGTACTTTATGAAGCATTAGGTCTAAGGTTCGATTCCCATAAGGAGCAATTTCTTGGGGTCACACCCCCTAGTGTGAAAGCTAGTTATTTACCCCGATCCATGTAGGAAAACTTCCTCGGGTGTGATGTGCCCAGAACCCAAGGATGTGAAAATAGAAAACCACCAAAATGTATGATTGAAAATGAATAAAAATTGACTGAAATAGAAAAAAGGTTACAAATTGATCTGTTGTGTTCATGACAAGTCCAAAATGAGTACATTATGTGTCTAAAGTTTAAATAATTAAGTAGCATTTTGGACTCGCCACGTGGTGTGTCAAACACGTTTTTCGAAGTGTCTGCAGAGTATGTGTATCCTATTCATGTCCGACACGGATACGACACCTATTTTGGAGTGTCCGTGCTTCCTAGTTACAATGTATACAAGTTCTTATGAAAATGATTGGAAATTTTGAGGATACCCTTTTCTCTTGTGGTTTCGTGAAAGATAATTACTTTTGAGTGGGCATTGTTAAGGTTGTAGCTTTTACCGGCTTGCGTCGTATAAGATAGCTGGTCTTGTTTAGGGAATGCCTTCAACTACTACTTTCAACTTGAATATTTTCAATATGTTTGCAGTAATTTGTTTGTTCACTGGCTTTTTTCACTTCTCTTTCTTTTTATCCACTAATTTATTTCCTTGCGTCCAACAGATATTTGAAGTGCCCGCACATGTGAATGTAAGCCATGTTATACATGATTTGTCATTTGGGCCAAAATACCCAGGAATTCACAATCCACTCGACGAGACTACTAGGACTCTGCATGACACTAGCGGATCATTCAAGTATTATATTAAGGTTTGTTGGCTGGCCTTTTCTTTGCTTCCAACAATCAAAATTATGTTTTCTTATAATGGTAGGACATTAAAGTTTAAGACACTTCTTCTCATTTAAGAGAAAATACAAATTCTCCTGCCCAATAAGCCCGAATTCCTTGAGATTCCCCAAAAACTATGTTTAGGTTGCTTCACCTGGTACTAAGACAATATTTCCAGTGCCATGCCTATTTAGTGCTCCGCAAAAAGAATAGCACTTCAGAGGCATGAGGCACTGAAGATATTGTCAAACTACGGGGTGAGGCATCATGATTTTTGGGGAATGTCAAGTGAATTGGCCTTAAATGATTGGAGCTATAGACGCTAGTTGTTTACTTATTTCGACAGCATACTTCAGCAAAATATTTAACTTAAATTTTAGAAGCTCCATATCCCTGGAAAAGGAACCTGTTCTGAGTGTATTACGAGGCATTTTACGATCTAGATAAAAGGAACCTGTTCTGAGTGTATTACGAGGCATTTTAAGATCTAGATAAAAGGAACCTGTTCTGTGTGCTTTGTATTTATGTTATTTTTAGTGCTATAATTTCTCATATGAAAAAGTAATAAAAATGGAAAACTATCCTTGTTAAACTGGATCCCTATGTGACGGATAATTTCCTTTTCGTTCACTTCTAGTACAAGTCCTTGAACCCAAGGTAGAGTTAGTAGCATTTTTTGTTTCATACATCTTTCTTGAAAAGTTTTTATGTGCTTTATGCAGATTGTTCCGACTGAATACCGGTATTTATCAAAAGAAGTACTACCGACTAATCAATTCTCTGTCAATGAGTATTTCTCCACCATTGACGAGTCCGAAAGGAGGAGTTGGCCAGGTTTGGGTTTGCATACTACAAAGAACAAATTTGGATTCTCCTCTCCCTTCCTCCCTTCCTCCCTTCCTCCAAGCTGCTGCTGCTTCTCTCCATTTTCTTGCTTCTTCAATCACGTAGTTCCAACTTTCAGTTAATTACTTTCTTTTTTTATCCAGCTGTTTACTTTCTGTATGATCTGTCCCCAATTACTGTGACCATTAGAGAGGAGCGTCGCAGTTTTCTTCACTTCATCACTCGGCTGTGTGCTGTGTTAGGTGGTACATTTGCTGTAACAGGTTAGTATAAATCTATGTGCTATCTCCTTTGCAAACATAACTTGTTACATGCTAAGCATAAACCATTAGTACTCTATGTACGGATAACAGTCCTTGCGAATCATTCCTTATTCTTGTTGATCTTTTGATTTCTAATTTTTAAACCTACATACACGTTGGTGTGTCCTAACTCGAAAACCTAGTTGGAAGAAAGCAATTTGCTTGATGTGAAACTGGAAAATTGTCTTTCACTAAGCTATAAGTTTGTATAGTTTTGATTTTGATATCATCTTTTTGTGTTGATTAAAGAGTGATGAAGTCTGTTGTAAGTTTCAAAAAAGGAATTCGGAAGCTTTGGTGATTAAATTTGGAAATTTCTGCAAATTTACATATGCTTTCACTAAATATTTTCTTCAAAACTGTCTATGGCTGTGAGCATATCGAAGGATTTTATTAAACTTGACATGGATTTTGTTGAGTTTATGAGGTGGGACTATGTCTTTATGCATTTGCTAATTTTCCTTTATTCTAGCGTTGTCTGCATTTTTCGTATTTGCACTTTTATCAGGAATGCTGGACCGGTGGATGTTTAGATTTATTGAGTCTGTGACGAAGCCAACAAAAAGAAGAGTGTCACGATGATCATGGGGATATGATCATTCACCGGCGGTTGTTTCTTCGCAGTGTGGTTTGAGGGAGAATGGAATTGGATTTTATGTTCAACTTGATTTGCACACATTTTACCTCTCAAAAATATGTGTTGTACTATTATCTAAATGATTAGTATTGTTTTTTTCTCCCTCTCCAGACTGTGATTTTCTGGGTGGAACTGAAGATTTTGCGCTAGGGTCTGTAAAGAATTTGCATTTTTTTCACTTCAAAAAGCTATGGAAAATGCAATACACATTATGGTTCTATTCCCCAATAAGTTTGGCCACGCATGATAAGGAGCATTGCACAGAAATGCATACAACTGGTTATTTTGTGGTAACATTCTTGCAAAGTACATTGCACAATAGCCAAATGTTATGAACTGATATCATCCAAACCTCCATCTTTTTCGCTAAACATAAATAATCTAGGAATAGCACTGTTCAGAAGACATGGGGTTGGGTTGGGTCGGGTTGGGACCAATCCTTTATTTTGAATCTGTGTTTTCGTTTGGTCAAGCTTGGATCAACCTTGGATCCAAAAAATCAAGGAAACAGCAATTGTTTCCAAATTCTTCAAGCCATGCTCAATTTTTGTAGGTGAGAATGTAATTGGTTTGAAGCAGATGACCCTTACAAATTGTTATTGGGCGAACTTGTTCGCAGACTACATGGGATTTTGGTTTACTTTGTACAGTTGCATTATTAAGTTATTTAGCTGTTTACAAGCTATTTGAGCCTGGGTCGAATGTTAACAAGCCGTGCGAGCTTGAGTCATGCATTTTTCTGGCCAAGCAAAGCTTGAGACAACTGAGCATCCCAAAGCTCTATTAGACTTTGCTTATCGTCACCCCTATTTTTGAGTACCAAAGGGCGTTGAAATGCCAACGCTTTAGGCACACAAATACAAAAATTATAAACTAACGTACATAATTTTTACTAACGTTTAAAAATATGAAGGTGTATTCACTTTTTTAATAACATCGTAAGCAGTGTACATGGGCATACAACATGTTTTTTTTTTTTTTTAAAAAGTTGAGGACATAAAACTGTTGCCACATAAATATTTGCATAATTTCTTCAACATGAATCATTCAGGATAAGAAGGCTGTAATTTATGAAGGATTGTAGCAGCTCCATACATACTTAAAGTCTTTAGATGAAAAAAATAACTTCAAAATTAAAATAGCAAGCCCACACAAAAATTAAAGTATAAAATTTCTTTTCAATTTTGTGTCTCGTTTATATAGCATAGAAGAGCAACTGTAGCCCAAAAGTTTTGCAAGTTGTGAAATATAGACGTTGACAATATATATTTTGTTTATTTATCCAATTATGGTATCCTCTAATTTGTCAAGTAATATCTTTTAAGTTTAATTGATTTTTGGAGGTATCGAGTGAAAATTCATTTGCCAAATTAGTGGATAATAAAATTGGCTAAATTTTTTTTTCTATGCTCAGAAGCATCAATTAGATTTTCATAATTTATAAGTACCGCGGTACGAAAAGAATTTTCGCTACCTCCTTTGCCTTCAAGCAGTAGAGAGAGAGAGATAGGGAGAGAGAGGGATGAACCAGAATCAGCAAGCAAGCGAGGGTAGGCACGACGATGACGCTGCACTCTCCGAATTTCTCGCTTCTTTAACGGATTACACTCCCACTGTAACCTCATAAACCCTAATCCAACAAATTCTATTCCACAATTTCATTTAATTTTTATACTCTCTCTCTCTCTCTCTCTATATATATATATATATATCTTATTATTATTCTGTATGGTTTGTCAGATTCCTGATGAGTTGGTGGAGCATTACTTGGCCAAGAGCGGCTTCCAATGCCCCGATGTTCGATTGTACGTACCCTTAACCCTGGCTGCCGCCAGTCCCGTAGTTAACGAATTACTCGAGCTAGACTTGAGTATTGCTTGAATCAAGTTCCGAAAGAATTGAGTTCGAGTATGATTTTATACTCCAGTTTTGGTCGAGTTTGAGTATCAAGATACTCGACTCCAGTAAAATCCATATATAAAATGATTTATGTTACTTTTTTCTATATACGCGTGTATATATATATATATAAGTAAATATGTTTATTTATCAAAATAAAGAAAAAAAAAATTTAAGTCGATTGCATGCGTTCGAGTCTACGAAAGTTTGCTGGGTCGAGTTTGAGCTCAAGCGTAGACTTAAACTCGAGTCGCGTTAGAGCTCAGGTATAGTGATAATTTTAGTCGAGTCAGAGTTCCAGTCAGATCAACTCGGCTCATTGCCACCTCTACCTATATTCATGTACTCTACTCATATTCAAGGATGGGATCAAAGGTATTTATATGTAAATTTATTATTAAAGTTTTAGTGTAAAAAAAAATTATATGTAGTTTTAGTACCCCATATATTTTCTACAGTATTTCCTGGTTCAACCCCTGCTTATGTTTCTCTTAATTTCTCTCAATTCTATTTAGTTTCTGTTTAAGAGTATTCCTGTCCAGTGTTTTTAAAAACACTCTATCTAGAAACAAAAATTAAAATTTTAATTATTCCTCCTTATAAATTACTAATTTTAAAAATTGCACGCACTAGTCTTTCTCAACTCAACCCAAAAGTTGTAAAATTATGCATGTATATGTAGTGATAGTGAAAGGTAATAAAAAATATAAAGAAACGAACTTTTAAGTTAGAAATGGATAATATTAGATTTTCGAATCCAGAAAGTCACTCTGGAAATATTGTTAATTTCATAAATCCATTTATGGAAAAGAAACTACTGTGCAGTATTTGATTTTTCTTTTCGCATTATGTTGTACATCAGACCCTCCCAAACCCCGCAATCAGGTGCTTTGTGCACTTTGCAATCCATACACACACACACAGAGTTGTGTTGTGCGAATGATCATTCTTGTTGGAATAATAAATGACTTTTGTGAAGATTCATCTTTGAAGCATGTAATTTTTTTCTTTAAGTTTTATTTTCAGTGCTGCTGTTGAATTATAGAGTTCATTGAAATGCGGGCTTTGTATTATACAGTTTATGAAAGTTTTCAAATGTTTCATTCATTCAGAATAACGATCTTTCGATCTGTGGCCGAATTTGGAATTTTAAAAGTATTCATCCTTGGCCAATATATTGATTGTTCATAGTTTTTTAAAATGATTGTAACAAATTTAAAGAAAGTTAGGAAGCAGTAGCACTACTGGCCCGTGCCTATGGAGGGTCCGAAAAGTTGTAGTTTAACTTTTGTTTCGAACATTTCATGCTCAGTTAAATATTTTCTCTACGGTGTTTTTTTTTTTTCGGTTTCTGGTTTTGGTTTTGTATTGCCATATCTTTTTTCAAATGATATTTTGCTTAATTTTTCTAACTCTGTTCCTCCCTTATTTGTTGATATCAAATTATCAGTGTCCTTTTTGCTTCATTTGTTTTGGCAGAATCAGACTGGTAGCTGTTGCAACACAGAAGTTTGTTGCAGATGTAGCAACTGATGCTCTTCAGTATGTATCTAGATAGTATTTTGCATTAAGATTTATCCTGCTTCAAGATGGTTTGCCAACGGTTTGGGGAGTATTATATATGCGTTTTAGGAGTACTAAAGTCTTTAATGAAGTGAGGTTAGAATTTGACAAGATATATGGCTTAATATGTTATTGTTTTGGTACCATTGCAATAAAAGTATTTTGGTAAAATTATTGGTCACTTGAATCACTAAATACGGATAAAGAGCCCATTGTGGGGCTTGTCAATGGTGGGGGAGAAGCGTGACTTGACTCAGTCTTATGATGTTTTGGATATCTAAATGTTGGGTAAGAAGTGGCTTTGGTGTCTGTCCTGGCTATTTGTTTCTCATCTTTTTTTTGCTCGCTTTTATGGTATGTTTCTCCAATGGTTGAAGTTCTTATATTGGAACTCGCTTGTTGTTTAGTTCTGATCTTTGTCGTCCTAAATATGAATCCATTTTTACATTCCTTTCTTGTACTTCCCCCTTTAAACCCTGGTTGACTATTTCTGGTGCTTATTTTTCTTTTTTGGTCTTTAATTAATTGTCTGCAAATAGGCACTGCAAAGCAAGGCAAGCAGCTGTTGTCCGTGACAGGAGAGACAAGCAGCAAAAGGTTAGTTTGTACTGCTTTTTGCTTGAATTTTTGCTTTGTTGTCCAATGTTAACCCTCCACCCCCGAATTACAGGATAAGCGTTTGATCTTGACTATGGAGGACCTGTCCAAGGCTCTGCGTGAGGTAAGCAATCTTACCTTTTTAGTCTTTTTGCTTCAAGATACGCACTGTCATTACTATTGTTGCCTATTAGCTCAGGAGGTAAACTTCTGTTGTTCTTTTTAACATCCGATGGCATGAAACTGTGCTTATATGTGACATCAAAATTTTAATTACTATTGTTCTTGTGAGACATGAACACAATGACTTTGGATGGAGATTGGCAAAGATCATCATTCTCTAATGGGAATTTTTAGGGGGGTTTTAAGGTAATACATAGCCTTCGAAAAAGAAAAAGAAAAAAAACTAAATTGTGAATTTTACCACTTAAAAGTGTTGAGCTTTCACAATGTTTAAGCAGTGTATACATTTAGAGCTTATTGAAGTATCATTGCTTCCGATGACCTTCAAGCACATGGTGTTATCCCTTAGAAAGAACAAGAGAAACAAAAATAGGAAAGGCATTGTATATTATGTAAGAATTTGGAGAAGTTCCATAAAGATGATCATTCTGTATGTATGTGCATATACATGTTTACTATGGGATCCGTATTGGTTGGAAAAATCAAGTTCTTATTTCACTAGTATGAGATCATTGTGACATGAGTAGATGAACAGGAATCCATGCAGGATTATGGCCTAGAAAACACTCTTCTTCGTCTATCTATTGAAACTCTCTTAGACTATTGTAAATAGATAGTGATCTCTGTCAAATGCAAAGTATTTGCTGAGAAAGCCTGGCTAAGAAAGAGTTACATTTTAAATTTGTATGGTCTAATACTGATTTTAATCTCTCCTTTTACTGACTTTAATGATTTCTTTCTCTCCGTTTCCTGTCTCAATTGAGCAGTATGGCGTGAATGTGAAGCATCAAGAGTATTTTGCTGATAGCCCTATGGCTGGCCTGGATCCTGCTGCTAGAGATGAATAAGGTTGGCCTTTTTCAGTTAAAACCCAAGTCTTTCATTTGTGGATTGTACTTAAATTCCCGTTTACTTTGTCTAACACTGGAATTCTCCTCTATGACATAATGAGTCGCTTTATTCATTGTTGATTTGATGTATGCATTCTGTGCCATCTGCAACACCTCAATTTTCATTGTGCATAGTCCCATATCTTTTGATGTTTCTCCCCTTGACAAAGAATATAGCATGTAGAAAATGGGAAAGAAGCATCCTTTCATTTATCTTTACTTTTTCCTTTCCCCAGTCTGTTACATTAACAGGTCATGTCACGTCTTATGCGGGTGACTTCCTATGCATACTTAGAAATTTCTTCCATGACAAACTTAACTGGGAATGGGAACTTTATTACTTTGAAAGAAATTGTACAAATGGATGTGACCTTACCTTAGAGGCCGATGTGTACAACATACTTTTTACACCAAATGGTGTTGCAGAAAGTGTTGAAAACAAAGTTTAGTAAATGAAGTAATGTATATATTAGGGGTGTATTTACAATTGAAACAACTATCCCTTCCTTTTAGAAAGCTTAAAGTTGATCATCTATATGGATCCACTTGCTTGTTTCGTATGATATCCAAAACACATTTAAGTGGCCCTTAATGGGGTAGTAGTACTTTATCGTTCATCGATTACCTCTAATTAGTATAGACATATCAGTTAGCGAGAACTTAGAAATATGTTCAGTCCATTGTTCGGATGATATTCTCTCTTTTTCTGGGTGCTGCTGTATTTAGTATAAGAGATATCCCATTCCAAGAACTACTCTTGTGATGCCTTACCATGCCTTAACATGGCAATAAAACCGATTAAAAAGTAAATACTCTCACGAAGAAACCACATTATACACTCGTCATAAGAATTAATACCTAAATTAAATTTGGATTACACAATAGGGAAGTTTCACTAATCCTTCTACAATTCAACCCATTCAGAAGTGAATATTCTTTTTAAACAATTGTCCAACTTCAGAAATTTCAAATTTATTTTGAGCATTCAGAAAAAGTATTATAAGAATCACAACCTTGATCCCATATCATTCTTTGGTTGAGAATGAAAACTCAATATCAGTCATAGCTCTGGAAGAATACGCCTCTCCGTCACTAACATAAGAAGAGTTGTCATCATCAATGTCCCTCTCTTTCAACTCCTCAATCTTCTCAACAGCTTTGCTCAAATCCCACCTCCTCTCCAAATCCCACTCACAACAACACATCCCAACCTTCAAGAGCTTAAGCATCTCCCCTTCTCCGTTCCTTGTGCCCTTCATGTACTTATCAAAAACCTCACCCGTCCACTCCTCTCTCACCACTGAGTTCACCCAAGCTGCCAGATCAGTATCCCCACTTATCCCCTGCTTCAAATAATTTGCGGGGAATTTTCCCGTAAGCATCTCCAGTATCAAAATTCCTAAGTTCCAAACATCTGTTTTTCTTGTCGTACAGTCATGGTCATAGAACTCGGGTGATTTGTATGTGACCATGAATTGTTGTGCGTGATCTTTGTTGATGACCGGGACAAGGGCGTAGTCTCCGAGCATGGGCTTGAAGGATTCATCTAAGAGGACGTTGGATGATTTGAGGTGGCCGTGGGGTAAGGTGAGGTCTGGGAGTTCTTGGTAGAGGTAGGCTAGTCCCTTTGCTACTCCTTTGATGATCTTTAGGCGCATTGGCCAGTCTAGCCCTCTCTGTTCTGGAGTTTCACATTATACACACAAAAATATGAAAGTTTTAGTTCGAATGTATTGAATAAATGCAAACAATTATTTAGTAGTTTCATGTCTGTTACATCTAATATTTCTCAAAATAGTCAAGGATTTTTTACTTTGTTCCAAGGGTGCAAGACTGAGAATGGATTCTATTTATTGTGGTTTCCAAAGATCCTGCTACCCATAAGTTCATATGATGATTTTGTGCATTGGTTGTGGTTAAAAGCTTAAGAGATGACGTGTTGCATTTGGCAAATCAAGACTTACTATGTCCAAAAAAAGAGTGGATTTGAGTCAAAAAGAGGATTAGTTAGAAGGGGCTGAACTAAGTACAGCTCGGTGAAGTTGAATTAACATATCCTAATGATGGTGCTACTTTACTAATCCATTCGAAATTGCTTCTTTGTGCTGGTTAATGTTTTATCTTGATTTGATGGTAGAGTAGATTATTTACATGCAGACAAAATTGAAAAGAAAACATACCATGGAGGTGACTTGCCAAGCTCCCATTCTCTACAAAATCAGAAACCAAAAGCTTATCTTCTTTCTTATAGTAAAAAGCCACAAGAGGCAACAAATTAGGATGCGACAATCTCCCTATCCTACTCATATGCTCATGAAAGTCTTCTTTCCTCACATTACTCATTTGCTTAAACCTCTTCACCACCATGGTCGGACCTGTAAGCAATGACGCCTTGTAAGATGAACCAAAACCACCGCTGCCTAACACCTCAGCAGAGGCCCTGAGCAAGTCTTGCAGTTCAAATCTCTCTCTATCTTCTCTCACAAAACATAGCTTTCCAGTCTCGCCTTTCTTGTAGGACTCTTGCTTGTTTGCCGACTCATCGTCCTTGTTTGTGATTTTATTGCCATTGGGTTTAACCGAGGATGATTTTTCAAACGCAGCTTTTTTTATTTTCCTTCGGTTGTAGATTAAAGCGGCAATGACAAGGATGACTAGGGCAACAACTCCAATTACGATACCAATGATTGCGACTCCTGGGGTGGACTTTTTTTTTGTCATGCACTGGGTAAGGGGTTTACCGCAAAGGCCAGCATTACCTATTTGGATTGGAAAAAAAAAAAAATTAATAATAATAAAATAAAATTAAAAAAAATATACTTTATATATATATATATTTGTTAGGTATTTAAAGTATTTTGCTCATAATCAACGACTTAACCGGTTGTGTGACATTATAGTTAATATTGAAAGCATCAAATAAATTAAATAACAATTATTATTATGACTATGATGGCAATAAGTATTTGGTTTGCCTACGATCTTAGTACACCAAAGCAAGCAAAACATAAACATTAGTATGCTAATTATCTATTATATGTTGTTAGACTGTTGCTAGATGGGAGAATGATCAACGTGGATACCACAAAAAATTATTTATAATAAACATTGTATATATAATGAAGTAACAGCTATAGTAGGAATGTTTCAATACGTAAACAATTATGAATTCTTAAAAATAGTGTCGGTATATTTTAAGCTTGCTCTCTGTTGGATGCATAAGATATCGTCAAACCCATATTCTATTTTAAGTGGGATCCTAAGTGGACTATTGGTTAGTTTGGTTGCAGATTATAAACTCCAGTTTTTTAATTTGTTTGCTTAAAGATTGAACAGCAATGATTTTTAAGCTAAGTTTATTTGTTATTTTGGCTTAAATAAACTAAGTTGACTTATTTTGTTAAAAATTGCAACAAAACTGACCCCAAGATTTAACATTTGAAGGTCACTTTTCTAATTAGGCAGGTATTCTACTTTAATTTATGATTAAAGACTGGGATCCATCCAACATGTTTGAACTTTGGACGCTTCACAGTTTCAGCTAGCATATTAATGCTGATATTTTAATTTTGCGTCTTCAAGTATCCGTACATGTTTAAATTGCATCATACTTTCTCAGAATATAAGAACCCAGTATGTTTCTAATGTACTTCAAGATTAAAGAGGCAAAGACAAAGCTCATATGAAGTGATAGTAATATGTCAACAGAGAAAATTTTACAGATATTGAAATAAAACGAATTCTATCAAACTAGATTTCCCATATAACAAGTGAGAAAACGGAAATAAATTGATCATTGGGAAGCTACAAAAAAAGAAACATTGTGAAGAAAAACAAATTCGTAGTAACAATCAACATGAAATCAAAGTGTCTAGAAAAAGCACTTTTAACTTACCAGAGAAAGAAGCTAAATTGAACTTGCTCAAGCTACTGGGTATAGGCCCATCAAATTTATTGTTCGATAGGTCCACAGATGCTAAATTCTTCGAAGAAAAATCAGGTAGTTGACCCTCAAACCCATTATTATCAAGCCACAGATCCAAAAGTTTAGTTAGCCCCGCCAATGAGCTCGGAATTTTTCCGGTAAAATTATTATTCGACAAGTGAATTTTTTTCAAAGAGTTCATCCCAATAAAAGCGCCGTCTTCTATATCTCCCTCGAATTTGTTATTCGACAAGTACACATTCCGGAAAGCTCCCCTGAACTTCTTCATATCAGGGAATGTTCCACCAAGGCTGTTGTTCATAAAACTCAAGGTACGTATAGTCGATATCTCTGCCAAAGCATCAATATTAATTTCTCCGCTTAATCCCAAGTTTTCAAGTTGTAAACCGAATAGGGAATTGTTCGAGCATAGTACACCTATCCAATTCGGTTTGTTACCCGTGCAGGGGCTAGTAGAGCTGTCCCAGTTGCTCAACGCAGTGTTGTTAGTTAACGAATTTTTGAATTTGAGAAGGCTCTGTATATCATCCGAAAATGCTGTTGAAAAACTAAGTACCAAATGTAGTAGTAGGACAACCTTGCTCGTGCCTATCATTTCCGGTTTCAAGAGAATTTGGAGATGGGAGTCTGAGATGAAATAGTTTAGAGAAAGGTGAGAGAAAGATGGGAGATACAAATGTTGTTGATGGGATTGACAAAGTCCTCAATTGAGGAATGAGCTGTTTTAGACAACTGCTATAGCCGGCCATTTTTTGGTATTGGTTTTGCTCTGCTTTGCACATCGAGAGTTCCTTCTTTTCAGTTTTCTCCTTTTTTCATTTGTATCACCAAAAAGAATGTAGTTGTGTGGAATATATTTTGTTGCTCGTACATGATACATCCAGTCTCTCCTAAAAAAAATATTGGTAATATTTAAAGCCTAAACTTGATATTTTTATAGGTTAGGACAACACATTTTTCTATTGCCACCGACATATATTTGTATCGTGAAAATAGATGCCATTGAAATAAGAACAAAACTACATATATCAGATTCTCCTCAAACGCCACAATGCATGAACCTACAATATATATATGTATATATATTCTTGTTGACAAAGCAAAGTTACATAGTTTTATCAGCCGTCTATGTAACAGCAATGCCAATTTTGTACATTTTGTGGATTCCCAATCTCACGAGGGTAGTGTACAAAATCTCTCATACCGGTCTGATAAATATTACTTTTTTGGCCATTTCTTCTCTATGTAAAAATTACAGTTATTAAACAAGGTATTTTGAGAATCACGTGTAAACTCCCAATTTTGTTGGATATTACACTCTTTTCCCTGAAGTTGAAGGTACTGCCCTCCTTAGTTTTTCTCAAATCTTGTGACTACCCGCCTTGACTGCTTTGCTTCTGATTTTTGGGTTGCTTTTATAAGTATGTTGCCCCTTGATAATAGAAGTTGTTGTGCTTTTTTTCTTTTTTTCTTTTTTTTTTATCAATTTTAATTCCTTTTTTATAGACTAAAAATATAAGGAAATTTCCTGCTAACACCTCAATGCACATTTTAAAGGATTCCTTTTTAATTTATGTTTCCTTATACTTTATAAGGATTTTTCTAAATGCTCAAGATGTCCAATTTCTGAGTGTGATTTGATCATTATATCATCTATATAAATTTTCATAAACTTATCAATTAAGTCATGAAAGATCAAGTTCATGACCCTTTGATAAGTGGCTCCTGCAATTTTAATCCAAAAGGCATGACTACCTATTCGAAGGTGTCCAAAGTACCAGAGCATTTGAATGTAGTTTTCTTTATCTCATTTTCTACTAGTAAAACTTGATTAAACCAGCATGTCCATCCATGAAGGTCATTATTTCGTAATTGGTAGCTGAATCAATTAATAAGTATGCCATTGGCATAGGATATTCATCATTTAGTGTTGCAGTATTGAGATTTCTAAAATCTATTCAGATTCTTAATTTCCCATTTTTCTTTAAAATAGGCACTCTGTTAGATAACTATTTAGCATATCTCACTGATCTTATAAATTCAGCCTTTAAAACACTCTTAATTTCTTCTTTTATGAATAATATTACTTCCTTACTCATTATTCTTGGTGGTTGGTTAAATGGTTTGAAATTAGCCTTCATCAATAACCCATGCTCAACAAGTGATCTGTCTAAGCTAGGTATTCCATCATATGACCATGCAAAACAATCCATATGACAAAAAAGCAAACTTATTACATTAGATAACTCATAAGAAATGTACATTGGCATGTAGTCATATTCATCTAGATTTACTTATTCTAATTTATCTTGTACATCTACTTTTAGGTCATCTAACTTAGCATGAGTACTCTCTAAGTTGACTAAAGTTAGACTTTTACAAGTATTGTCACTACTTTCTAATACACATTCTGCCCAATTACAAGATATAAGCACATGCTCTTCTAATCTCTTGTCTATTACAAATGAGTACAACCTTTTGAATGTCTCTTTAACTTTATCTACAATCTTCGAGCTGCTCTGTTCTTCCATCTTTATTTGGTTGGGTCTTTTTTCTTGTCTTTCTAGATCATATCAGGCTTTTCAAACTCTTTATTTATTTGTAGTGGTCATTCTTTAACATAATTATTAAAATGGTCTTCTATAATACTAATTCTGGCTACTTATACCTCCTCTTTAGTCACTTTGATTGACTCTAACTGTCATATATAAAGGTCAGCTTCAACATTATTGATTTCAACTTTGAAAAGATTATTATTTGGCCATGTGATTTCCATGTCCTCTTTATGATTTTTTTCCCCTTTGGTGAGGAAAATCATAGCTTGATGTAAAGAGGATGACACACAACTATTGACATGAATCCAGTCCCTACCAAGAAATACATTATAATTAGAGTAGGTATCAATCTCAAAAAAGGTTGTATTGGATACCCTACTTCCAACTTGTAATTTTAATGACAACACTCCTTTGTTAGGTGAAATTCCACCAATAAAATTCCCAACTGTAACATCTATTGGGATCAAATATGCCTTTTTTTTTAGAAAAAGCCTCATCATTCTTGATGGTAATATATTCACAATTGCCCTATTATCAACTAACACCTTCTCTATAGGGAGGCCATTTATTTGACTTGTTATATATAAAGGCTCCAAGTATATGTTCAAAGACATCTCAAGCTATCTTAATATCACCATTTTTGTCCTATCATCATCAATTTCAATCTCTATTGACCTTGCAATGGGATTGACCATTTCTATTTTGCTCTTATTCACTTTTACTAATGCTTCAGTAGTATCTTCCACATCCCCTTTATATTTGAAGGTTGATCAGGTTTTGCCTTAAATCTTGGCAAAATCAAGATCATATTGCAATCTAGATTCTTGAATGAACCATACTTTAACTTGGCTTTAAATTCTTTTAATGAGGGTTGCTCACCCTTATTCATTAAATCATCTAACTCATCATCTAGATCATTAAAGTTGTCATCTATATTCATATGGTCATCTTTATCTTCATTTCTTTCCATACTTTCTACTTCCCCAATGAGAACTTTTCAAATTCTTACATCTTTTCAGATACAGATTCATCAATTTGCCTTTTAAAGCTTCTTCTTATTGACTTCAATTGCCCCTCTTACTGGGCCATTTCTTTCTTTTTAAACACTTCTTTCTTGGCCTTTTTGGCCTTTTCAACCTTGTCAATCTTAGGCTTTTATCTTGACAAGTGCTTGTGCTTCTTCTTTAGCTTTATCAACTCTTGTCTTTCTATTTCTAACTCCTGATTTTTCTCATAAATCTCTTTTAACGCATTTAATATTACAGCAGGTGGTACCATATCCAACTTTTTTGTCTTGGAAGATTCTCTCATTAGTGCAGCCTTAAAAGGCATATTTTCAATCCCACTTTGTGCCACCTATTTTTGTTTAGTTTTTGGCTTGGCACTTCATTTTCACCAGTACTTTCTACTTCTCTAAGAAAAATTTTCCTTTGTACCCTTCTCTTTTGTGTATTGGTTATTGGAAAGTGTGACTCTTCTTTTTGGGAACTTAGCATGTATTGTTACTTTCCATTTTTCTGATTCTGGATCTAATAGTATTACCATCATAGTAAAATTACCTCTACCTCCAAAGGCACCACTTCTTCCTCTATTAACTCCTCTACTACCTTTCCAATAAGGATTACCAAAGTGATAGTCTTGCCTCACCCAATTAAATGACTTTACAACCTCTTCATTATAAACTCTAGGAATAGAAACTTTTGGAGGTCTTACTGAGTCTCCATTTGCTAGGAAAGGACCATCACCTGATCCATACATATCATCCATAGATGGTCCATAAATCCCAGGATCAAACCAATCATATATTATTTTTGCTCCTACAAAGAATTTTAGGTCACCATTGGCCATTATGCTGGATCTTAGTCTGGCCTTCGAATAACATACTTTCCGTTTTTTCTCATCTACCACGGCCTCTTTCACATCTATCTCTTTATTAAATCTTTTCTAGAGATAATCTTTTTCTCCTTCGATTACTTTTTTCTTGTCCTTATCTAAGGCATCTGATTGTCTTTCTACAATAATATGAACCTTTTTTCTTCTAAAGAAGCTTGATTCTTCTTCTTCCTCTACCTCTTCCATCCATCGTATAGGTCTTAGAATATTAGTTATTACTACATTCATATCCATATCTAAGAAAGGGTTAACATCTATTCCCATCAATTCCTTGTCTATCTTGGCACCCTGCAAAAAATCTTTAGAAATTAAATCTTGAATATTATTTCTAAAAGTAATACAATTATTGGTTGCATGATTAAATGTGTTATGCCATTTACAATAGTCTATACTAGCACTTTCATTTTTAGGTGGTATCACATGTCCATTACCTAGTACTAAAAACTTATGTTTTAATAGTTCTTCAAATCATTCTTCTGCCTTGTTTATATTAAAAGAATATTGCCCATAGGGTGACTTTGTAGTTTTCCTACTAGATTGAAACGATGGTAAACTTATTGGCTTCTCAATTTCCCTTAAAGTGTCACACATAATGGGGTTTTTGCCTACAACTTGGACTACATCTACTTCGATGTCTTCTAAGTCCTGGTACTAAGGCTTATTTTTTAAGCTTTGGCCTCTAGTAGGATGGTCTCATATCTAGTATCCCTAGTCTAAAGATCAAAGAGATCTCTGAACTCTATTCCTTCAAACTTTTTTCTTTAGTTCATAACTTAAACATGGCATCTATATCTAATCTTTTTCAAACCTAGAAATAAATTGATTTGTAATTTTATTAGATTTTTGCCTTAACTTTTCCAAGTCAGCCATTGAAAATTTTTGTTCATTTCTGAAAAAATGTACATGGAATTGATCTTATAACTCTTGCCATGTATTTATAGAATTTGATGGCAAAGTTATGAACCAATTGAATGCATTCCTAGTAAGTAAACTAGGAAATAATTTCATTTCATGGAACTGGCTTGTTCCTAATTCACCTATTTGTAAGGTAAATCTTCTTGCTATAAAATTGACTGGTTTTTCTCCCCTGAGAACAAATACATCTCTGGAAATTTGACATTCTTAGATTAGATAACCTTATCAATCCAAGTAGGGAATGCACTTCGAAATAGTGGCCTCTTTGCTCTTCGAAAGCCAGGACTATACATTTATTGTACTATATCCATTACTTGTGCCCTTAGACCTTGTTGATTAGGCACTTATTTGGTACTTGGTTGTATATATTTGGAAAAATTGGATCAATCATGTTCTGGCCATTGCCAAAATTATACCCAACTGGTGGGGCATATTTTAATGGCAAAGGAACTGGTTGAAACATGATAATTGACCCATTGTTAGGCCTTGGTGTATTGTTTCCAATCGCTAGATTTACTTCATTATTTATTCCATTAAAATTTGGAATTGCATTTTCATAAACAAGATTATGATATAACTAATAGTTTACTGGTACTGGTTGTACTACATGTTCTAGTCTACTTGGCCTTGAGGGGTAATTGGTGCTACTGTGGTGTCTTGTGCTTCAGGGACGGGCATTCTAGTCACTGCTATTCTCCTTATCATAGTGATAAATTCACTAGACCCTTCTGCATTTTGGTTAAAAATGGCTTGAGCCATTTGCTGCAGTAATGTCGCGCCCCCAAATCCCAAACACCCGGGACCCAGGGTTGCGATGTGAAATACTACCAAAACACTCCCAATCAACCATAACAGAACCAATAATGATATTCCAAACCAATAT
>MKEJ01018550.1:0-24296 GCA_001753735.1 Embelia ribes
ACCGCATAAAACTTTTAACGTATATCGGCACTGGTATCAAATTTTTAATTTTGGTAGAGGCTCGTGCTGATAACGTGTTATAAAATTATCTACTAATACAAAATAAGAAATAACATAAAATTTATAAAGAGATAAGAATTACGTGGTTCAACATCAAGGTTAATTTTAGAGTTAAATTTGAACTTAGTCCACGATAGAACCGATATGTGTTTAATTATATATAGAAATTTGGGATATAAGAAGGTATAATATTTGGAGTATACGTTTATTTTTTTCTTTCTTTTCACTCTGCTATTTTCTTTTGTTATGTTTTTGTGCGTGTGTAATGAGCAAAACAATTGCTCATTTTATAGGCAGAAACGGAGGACAAGAGGCAGCCTTTGTTATGTTTTTGTGCGTATGTAATGAGCAAAACAATTGCTCATTTTATAGGCAGAAACAGAGGACAAGAGATAGCTGAAAATTAAATGAGTAGATCTCATGTTCACATCAGTTACAGTAACTATTATTTATTTATAATAATTAGAAACTTTTTCCTTGCGTTTTCCGTTTTTCATTCCAAACAAGTGTCGCAGTGAAACGTATCGAACGATACAAAAAAAATAATGGCCCATATAATAGTAGTGATAACCGATAAACTTCAAAATTCATTATCAACCCATTAATTGAGTAGTGATAAAAGTGGTATTTTTTGTATTGAAGTGGCATGAAAATGTAGGTGTTGGGGCCACAAGTCGATTGGGGGAACTTGAAAGTGACTTATGATGGAATTATTTCAACGGCCTCATCACCACCTAATAAGTATTTGCTTTTTCAGAATAATTTATTAAGTGAAGACATGCATGTACCTTTCTTTTTTATCTCCAACTAAGAAAATGACAAAATTGCATTCCCTTTTCTTGTAAAAATGGTTTATGTAAAAGCAAGTTTATGAAAGTTTTTTTTTTTCCATTTTTTGAACCTTAAGTTCATGGAAAATGGAACAGTATCATACATGTATGTGGTGCATTATTACCTATTGAAATATTGTCAAATATCAACAATTAGTCGTTGTAAGGGAGGCAAATTTGGGCCCATCATTATGGTTTGTATAGACTTATTGTTCAAAGCTTCAAAAATAGTTATCTTTGTCATGGTTCAAAAATTATTGCACCAAAAAGAAATAAAAGGTTTGTAGGGCATATTTTCTTTTGTGGACACCCATTGGACTTTAATAAAGTTTTTGAAATCTTATTTAAAATGGACGTAATTGCATAACAAAGGTTGTTACTTTCTTTATAGGAGTTTTCCATAATTTTTCAGCCTATCAAAGAAAAGCATCCACCATATTGAATTTACCTATTTATTTATTTATTATGTTATGCTCTTTATAACTATAATATATATTAAAGTTAGGATTGGAACCATGATAAATAAATACCATAGATTCGAACCCATTCTAAAGGATGTACTTGACAGTTGACATACTCCTATTATATGAACCATATATATAATTTATTTGGTTAATTGCAAATTTTAACTCAACTTTAGTTTTTATTTAAAAGTTAGATGTTAATTTGGAGTGTTGATTTTTAACAATAGCTCTTTGCTCTAATTTTTTTTTTCTTAAACCGAAAAAGTTAATTCTTTTGCATAAAAGTTGCCTAGCAACTAGAGAAATTTACCAAAATAGGTCATTTTCTAAAATTATTTGCCAAAATGGGTCACTTTTGAAACTATTTACCAAAGTGGGTTACTTCTAACCAAAAGAAAAAAATACCCATAGCATTGCTTTGTTTGTAAAATACTCTTTGCTATAAGGAAAAAGTTTAAAATTTAAACTTATTTTAGAATGAGTTTATGTTGAAAGTTAAATTTGAACTTATTGATATAAAATACAAATTATATATTTTTTTTGGTAAATATAATAAAAAGATTATTTACTTTTAACTAAAATATTATAAAAAAATATGTTGCACCAATTATTTCATTTGAGATAAATCAGTTATATTTCTTGATTTTTCCGTATGATTTAATGGGGCTAGTTCAAATAAAAGAACAAAATATTATTTATATATGATTATCAACTAATCCAAATAACAAAATAGAAAATCAAGCAAGGAAACGCATAGTTGTATCTTTCTGATATTGATTATCAATTAATCCAAATAACAAAATCAAAAATCAAAACATGTTTCCTAATTCAACTCCACTTGGGAAATTCATCATCATTAATTTAACATACAACCCTTATATGATTCGCATACATTCTTATTATTATATGAAAAGTAGGGTCCAATTATCGTGATTGTTAAAATATTATTTTGTTACTATGTTGATGATGATTTAGTATGTCATCAGTTATCTAATAAACCAACTCAAGCACGTTGTTATCAATATATAACAATCTCTATTGCTATTAATAAAAATAAATAAATTAAAAGTTGTCACATCAATCACCAACTAGGCTATAGACAATATAGGATTTAATTTGATGATGATAACTTGAAAAATAATACATTTGACAAGAACACTAAAAAACGTGTAGAAACAAAATTTTTGCAATTTGGGTTCAAATCCTCAATGCAGACAATAAGGGGACCCTTTTCACTTTGTTGATAAAAATACAAAAACCATAAAAAAGAAAAAAAAAATGCAAGAAAAATAGAAACATCCCATTAGATCACAACATATTTACACACTTCATCCTTAATACATGAGTAAATTATACTTTGCCACCATGAGGTTTCTGAATATTTGAAAATAACCCCTGAGGTATCTCAAATTACATTTTCCCTCAAGTTACAAAACACTCTCAGTTTCTTGCTTTATTTTGTTACTTTTGAAGCTAATAATTAAAAAAAAAAAAAAATTATTTATACTTAGATGATACTGGTTCACAATTTCCGAAAAAACAAAAAAGATTAGGACTGATTTAATATTGTAAGTAATGTCATTTCCTTTCCTAATCTCTATCATAAGCTGCAAAACCGTTTGACAATGTTTATTGAGGGAAAGATATCTTTTATACTAACTATGAACTATCAAGATTTACACTTATGACTAATAGAGGGCGTAATTTCAAAATTTCTTCAAAATTTATGTAGAAAATTTAAAATTTTAGATTTGGATCATTTGACAGCTTCTCTATAAAACAAAAACAAATGTAACATCTAATTTAAGCAAGCGGACCCGGCATCCTCAAACGGGGAATTCTGGATCTGCTAATACCAGTGATAGAATCAAAGATTTACCAGGGAAGATTATATGGCTTCAACCTTTTCCGCTAAAAATTTTTAACCTCGTATAATAATTTCTACAACATTCCGCAAGTATCATTTTTCTATGCTCCCTTGCTAATGCAAATGTGTAATTTAAGCAACATCCCGACAAGCACTTAATTTACCCAAAAAAACAAAAAAATGTAGGTATGAAACAGTGGTTGGTGTCGGTCCAGTTGTAAGAAAACGTGAACCACGTAGGAGAAAAAAGAGGAGGTATTCGCACGGCACACTTTCAAGATGAGTCGAGACAAGGGACGGTTCTTGCCCTTTTCTACTCCGTATTTCTCATTTTATTTTTTATAAATTCATTTATTATATGAAATTAAAATAATTCACACTAGTATTTCTAAAAATTCATTTCTTTGCGTTAAAAATATTAATATACAAAAATAATATATTTTGTCAGTATATTGGTGTACTTATTTTATTTTGATGTAAGAAATATTTTTTTTTTGACAAAGAAATTGTAAATAATAACTTTCTCCGTAGCGTTTCTAAATTTTTTTAAAAAAATAAATAAACTGGTGTGTAATTTTTATTTTTTTTTTCATTTGAAAAATTAAAGAGAAGGATTCCTTGGAAAGACGGGTATGAATGATCTAAGAATTCTCTCTTTTTTGTCTTCGATGTGCCTAAGAAAACTTTATCACATCAATCCTATATTTAATTTCTTCATTTCCCAATGAAATGATGGTGCAACTCGTAAGTTAGGTTGAGTTTCATATTGCTTTTTTAAAGGTAGATTCTGTTTTTATCCCTATTGAAAATCAAGTGGAGGTGTTTGATTATATCAAGCACCGTTGCTTTTTCAAGATATATTTCCGTTTTCAAATGTTCCTAAATAGTTCCTGGGGTAACTTTTTAAAAATTTTATTTTCCATTTTCTAGTATTAATTACGATCTCGTCTTAGAAAAATGCTAGTTATATTTTTCAACATAAATTTACTTTTATCTTTTTGCAATAAAATCAGTTCAGCACATCTTAAGAAATAATACATCACTTCTCAAAACATTTAAAATGTATTCACCAAACAATTAGTTTTTAGAATCATACTTTAAACTGGGGTTCCAATACCACCAATATACCATAGTAATCATTAGTTTCCTAAATTTTGAAAACATTTCATCAATCATATTTTATTTGTAAGGGGTTGCTGGCTGCCTAAAGGTAACATTCCCTTAAATAGTTTCATGTTCTTTTAACTTAATGCTACATACAAAATTTTATACATGATTTCGATGATGATTGTATCACTGCAACATTTACAAAGACCGTAAAATTCATTGTTTTTGTTTATTATTTTCCCTGCCAATCGGTCATAACTGGATTTAAATCCATCCAACGAGAGCTTCGGATGCTGAGGAAAAAACCCTCTATATGCTTCGATGACAACATAAAGGTCTGATCTAGATTACAGGTATAAAATTGTCTAAAAAATGTAAAAGAAGCCCAACACCACCACAGGAATTTACATAATGTCTGTTCGAGGTCCCAGCTAACATGAATTTACATTATATTACACTTTTCTTTTAATGATGACTTTGATTCCTGCCGAGAAGCAACTGCAGAGTCCCTTCGGCTTTGCCTTGGCACCTGCCAAGTTCCAATGTTTGTATAAGATGGCTAATAAAGAAAATCTTCTGAACTGCCAATTTAAGTGATTTTTAAGTATATTGTAGTTCCATAGTTTTCTAGAAGTGACCTATAATCGATAGCGTGTACTATTGAATCCTTTTAAATTTTTTTTTTTTCATAGTCTATACGAATCTGTATGAATATCAGCACCATATAAACTCAAAATACTAGAAGACAATGACTAAGCAGGACCAGATCAAAAAATTAAGACATGTCATGCTCTCACTTTCAATATTATCTTTACTCGAACTTTTTTGAGGTCATTTTACTTCCAATTTTTCCCTTAGCCCTCTTAAGAATGTTTAGCAAATCATGATGAAGGTAAGCCTATTTCATTTTGAACTTATGTCCAACTAAAAACGCAGACAATTTTAAATCAGATTACATAAACCAGCACATAATGAAAAACAAACCTGGGGTCCTGTAACTAGCCTTGAACTAGTTGTAACAGGTTTTTGCTCCACATTACGTTGTGGTCGATTCTCAAACTCCTGTTGTTGAAGAGCTATTGCCAACTGCAAGTCAGAACTGAGGCAAGACAACATGACATAATAATTAATCAAGAAATCCATCAAGAATATATGACATCAGATGCAGAAGTCGTAAAGAACTAATCGGTTTATGAGAAGCTGAGCAATGAGACAAGCAACAAACACATATTAAACATACAAGACCATAGAGTTCAAGGTTTTACTTAAGATCATCATTAGTATTGTATTCCAATTTTAAGGTCGTACAAAAGAAGTTTAAAGCCTCATCCTAGTCATCCAAGTGTGTCGCATTAATAATCCAACAAACAGAAGAACTCCTAAAAGACGAAATTCACACAGTGCAAGCGACCCAGACAAGAAAACAAAAGGCAACATCAGTTGTAATAGGTCTAAATGCCCTCGAAAAATTTAACAAAGAATGCATCTGCAAGAAGTGAGGACAACTTACTTGAAACTTGAATTGGAATTGGCAGAATTGTCAATGCTGGAAATATAGTCCTGAAACACATGATGCGAACGTTAAGACAAACAATACGACAGTATCTAGTGAACAATAATGAACACTCAGTACAAGTCACTAGTTACGAACAGTAGTGCTGGCCACTGCATTCCGTTCATCCCAAGAACTATTGTCATGAGCTTCTACCTTGAATTCCTTAAAATTACTGGTCATGAACACCGTATCTCCATTGACCTGAAAACAATCGAGAAACCAACAAATTTCACAAAAAGCCAGACCATAAGCCTTCGCTAAGTGGACTTGTCATCTCATTACAATGTCTATCAACTGAAGTTCCTAAACAATATACTGAACACATAGAATCACCACCAAAACAAGTAAAGAACAAAGCTTCATCAATGCATATTGTATTTTAAATTGCAACCTACAGTAGAAAAAGGCTCTGAAAAATGATCAGTTGAAAAGTAGTTACCTCATTAAGCTTTTCCCATACCAAATCAGGCTGGTTTATGTAACCTTGGTCCGTAGCCAAAATATACAGTTCACCTTCAAACTGCAAAAGGATGGCCAAACAAATTATCACGTCAAGCAATATCGAAGACAAAATATTTCACCATCTGTATTTAAGTCTTCATTCTTGTCTTTTTCCTAAATTATTTCCATCAATTTCCGGAACATAAGCTGACCATAAGGAAATTCTTAAAAATGTGTCAAAGAAAGGTTCTCCAAACAACACAAACAATAAAAAGCGTGATATAACATTAGTTATTAAAACTTCAAAAATAAAAATCCATATATGCCCCTTTATCACAATGACAAACAGAAAGGATTAACTTGATGAAACCCGTTTCTCAGCTTTTTTGCTTCCATTTCTTGGTTGCTCTTCAAACAAGCATTACAGTATGAGTTCATCAACAGAAAAATGATTCCCACTTTCCAATGAGGAATAAACACACCTTAAACATGGTGTTGAAGTGGTTATTGCGGAAAAAGACACAAAGTTCACGCTCCTTGAGACCATCTTGTAAGCTAAACAGTCTGACAAAAAGTTACACAAATGTTAAAAATACACAAATAAAAGAAAAACACAACACACAATAGAAAAAAAATATCAGAAATACAATCCCGAGACAACATAAGGCATACCCATATATGGTCAACTGGCTAGCACTGTTCTTCAAAAAATTCCTGATTAACTCCCCTAAGGATCATGAGTAAAATGTTAGCACAGTGTTCATAAAGAAATCTATCATAAAACAACATAATGAAGACACACAAATAAGAAAGTACCCATGCTATTATAAACTTGCTATTAACATACAATACTCCTCAGCTCTTACCTTGTTTTGGAGAAAATTGATCCTTCAAGCTAGCTTCACAAGAAGCTTCTGTCTTTGTGTCCCCTTGTTTCGCAAGAACGACCTCCCCTTCATACATAGGCTCACGGTCTTCATAAATTCTCGTTCCTGATTCCAATATGCACTCCTCTCCCTCATAAATGGGCTCACTGTCATCAGCACTGGAACTAAAAACTTCAGGCACCTCTCCATCTTGCCTTCTCCCACTAGAAGAATCTGATTCACCATTGGTTTTGGCTAAACTGGAAGACACTGCAGCATCACAATCATGTGTAATAGGTTCTGGCTTATGTATATCAGATACAAAAATGGGAGGCTTTGTAACTTCTATGCCTCCAGTAGATTCAAGTGTCTGGTTTTCACAAGAAGGTGCAAGATGTTGTTCAGAAGACTCAGATGGTACATTCTCATTCAGGACCACAACATCAGTACTGGTTTCAACTAAATCGCTAGGATTTACTTTTCCGCTGCACTCTTGAGAACTTGATTGCACACGATCATTAACTTGCTCAGTCTTTAAAATAACCTCCTCTTTTGGGGTCACTTCAAGAGTTATCACTTCAGTAGCAGATCGGCTCAAGGCATTACAGTCTGCCGACAAGGATGTTACGAGCAAATCAGACTTCTGATTTTCATCCTTATTACAAATGTCAGTCTGTTCTTTAACAACAGGTTTGTGATCAGTGTGTTCCTCACTAGTAACAGATTCAACTGAAGGTGAATCATTAACTAAAGTAGGAGGATTAGCCTCAGACAATTTCAAAGCTCGGGCCAGCTCTGCTTCTTCTTCCATATCCCCTTTCCTTGCTACAGCATGATCAGAGGATGCCTTGGGAGACTCTTCAAAAGACATACCTCTAGAAAGGGAGGGAGAAGGAACACCAAGAACTGCAGTGGTAGCAGCAACAAAATCAACAGAATCTTCCCCAATATTCTTCTTTTGTTCACCGTCCATATTTCTTGTTTCGAGGGCAACAAGCTCCCCCATGAGAGTATTATACGACTTTAATCCAATTGCATTTGCAGCTTCACAATCCTGCTATAAACAGAAAAATGGCTATTCATGAAACCTGAGTGGCTAGCCTCGAGTATCAGGAAGCTAATCAAACATCCTTCAGAGGCTTTTAAGAATTAAAAGCCCCCATTTCAGGAAAGAGAAAAAGGCTTGAAAGAATCAAAAAGCGAGGAATAATAATGATTACTTTATCTAAATAATCTGTCATGTATGATCAAACAGGACTAGAAATATTCAGAGGATTTACACACATCTATCATAACCTTTTCTTCAAATATGCTCCCAAGCATATGCCACAACCTTTTATCAAATATTCCAAAAGAATACTAAGTTAAAAAAAGAACAAAATCTCCGGCACCCCATCGAGAATCAATTAAGCACTAAAGATACCCAAATATAGCAGATATTACTTATCTCTTCCGAGATAATGAAATTAAAAAGAGATACTGATAATTTGACATTTATATGAACAAAAAAGGACATCAATGAAACTGGATTCTTCTCTAAGCTAACCTAAGGGCTAATGCTAACTTAGAACTTCATAAACACATTAATACTAGTGTACTGTACAAAACTGAGGATACACAAAAAGCCCACAAGGCTCATAACGTTAAAGATACAGCGTTGAACACAATGTACAATATTTTGTAAATACACATATATGTAACTGTGAAAACAGGGAAATCAATCGCCATTGACTGTGGATGATTTAACAGAAATTTATTACCTGCGGATCAACTATCCAACCATGATACAATGGAATGTCCAGAAGATCAAATATTGCGCACTCACGAGTAAATTCAAAATCATCAATCCTGAAAATTTATTAATAAATGCAATTAATATATGTAAGCCTGTCCATCACCAAACAGGAATATTTTTGAGCCGTCAAGTGATAATAACATACATATTAGCAAAACTGCAACCTTACCTCGTAAATTTAATATTAACATCAATTCCAGTAGCAAGCCGAGGAAGCAAATCAATGGCATCAGCAATGTTCTGCTGTTGGTTCTCAACATAACCAGCATCTTTGTCCTGTACCCAATCAAAAGAGCTCAAATTTGACACCAACGATGAAGGGGAAGATCATCACTTTTCATGTATTCGAGAATACATCAGACAGCAAATAAGCGTCATAAAACACCATTATTTCTGCACCTCATTGTCGCGTACAAAAAAGTACTTACTTCAACATTACTGTTTGAATCAATTAGGCGCTCGGCAACAAGTGAAAGTAATTTCTCTTGCGAGACTTCAGCAACATCTGGGCTTAAGTTTATGTTGTTCTTCAACAGGAGGACATTACCTATAAGCATGGAATGCGTTAACTGTTACTAGTCAAATTATTGGTATTTTAATTTATACACCTCCTTTACATAAATTAAGATGAAAAAAATATTTTTCCCAAATTCCGATTTGCATCAAGTAAAAAGTCATATAAAATAAAGCTAAATTGAAGCTCAAACTCCACTCTCAATAGTGCTAACCAAATAGAGACCTAAAAAATCACAATTTCACTTCACACAATTTAAACACCACCAAAACAATCATTCCGATTGAACTTCAAACACCAGATTATCATACGAACATGTCTGATGATCATCTCCTTTACTATGAAGTACGAAGTGAAATGAAAGAACATAGCTTTCTCATATTCAAATTTCATTAAGAACTATTTCCTATTGAGCAATAGAGAAAAGTAAAACCAGAAAAATCACAAATCCAAAAAAGCCAAACCATAGCTCCAAGTTACAGTTAAGGTTTTCAAAAGCAGACCAAATAAAGGTCTAAAAAAGTCACAAAGTTAAAATCCGAATGCTGCCAAAGACTAAATCAAGCCAAATCATCGTTGCAATTCCAGTTTCCGAAACGCAAATAAAAAAGGAATAAAAATCATAAAAAACTGCCAAAAAATTAACATTAGAAGAACCCTGGTCCATGAAACCAGAGAAAACTGTCAGTTCCAAATCCCCAAATGCAAGCAAACAAAAACCTATACACCACAAGTTTCACTCAATCCAAATGCAACAAAACTATCAATTAAATAACGAAAATCCCGGAATGCGAAACGAATAAAGACCTAAAAATCACAAATTTCACACAATCAAAATGGTGTCGAGAAACTAAAGATTGTAAAAATCCTAAATCCAAGCCAATCTTAGCTCCAACTCAAAATTCCCCAAATAAAAGCAAAATAAAGACCTAAAATTTGCAATAATCACAGCATCCAAAGACAAAAACAATAAATATTACTGAATTCAAAAAGTCACACATTCATACACAACTAATCACGACAATCATTAATTAACCAAAACGTTGCCAGAATTATGAAATCCTACAGAGATGGGAGGAGGGGACATACAGACGGCAGGAAGAGGTCAGGGGCCATTGTCACTTTGTAAAATAAAATGTTCCGAACAATCATTGCCACTTACTGTGAAGTCAATTGCAAGATCATAGGTTTCCAATGTAAAAATCTTGGAAAAATAACCAGCCACATATAACAAGAGAAAGGCTGAAACTAGGAAAATCCGCAATCCATAATGCAGGTTAAATAAAAACCTACAAGTGACAAATTCAACACAATCCCTAAATCCCAATATACATACATATATATATATATATATATATATATATATCCCTAAATTCAAACACACTAAAGAAAAAGCACCAACTCATAATTCCCCAAAGGCAAATGCAATAAAAGACCTAATAAATGCCACCTTCACACAGTCAGACGCCAAAGAAACTAAGATTAGAAAAACCCTAATTCCGTAAAACCCAAAGCAAAGTTCTAGTTGCATATTCCCCAAATGCAAACTGAAAAAAGACCAAAAAAATCACAAAATTCACACAATCGAAATCTGCCAAAACAATTAGTAAAATCAAATTTAAATCCTCTCACAAACATGTAGATGACCAACTGCTAACTGCAACATCTTGATTAAAAGAAAGAACTGCAATTACAAAATTACAAAAACCCTAAATCCATACATATATTAAGCCCAAAATTTCCAAATGCAAACTGAAAAAGCCCGAATTTCGGACAATCCAAACACTGACGAAACAGCTAGAAGCATCAAATTCTAAAACCGCACACAAAAAAATTCAGAAGATCAACTGCAATAAACTGTCATGTCTCAATAAACAGATAGTCCATATGCACCAAACGATACAGGCATAGAACTCCAACATCAACTTTCCCAAATGGAAATCAAATAAACAGTAAAATGTCACAACTTTCACATTATCCAAATTTATCAAACAATCAATAAAATGCAAATCAAACCACACAAAATACACGCAAACATTTCCTACCATCATCAACTAGCCACAAAATTGCCATTATTAGGAAACCCTAGAATAAAAACCCTAAAGCATAGACGCAATAGATATAGCTCCAATTCCCAATTCCCCAAATGCAAGCACTATCAAGCCCTAAAAAAATCACAGATTTCACAAATCCAATAACTACCAAAAGATCAATAAAATAAATTTATAACCCTCACAAAATCACAGACAAACATTTCCTAAGATCATCAGCTAGCTACAAATTGCAAAATTTCCATAACTGTGGAACCCTAAGAGAAAAACCCCAAATCCATAAACGCAATAGATATAGCTCCAACTCCAACTTCCCCAAATGCAAACTATACAAAGGCCGGAAAATCACAAATTCCACATAATATCAAAGAAACATTTCTGATGATCATCTTCAACGCCACAAAATTGCCATAGCTGTTGAAACCCTGAGAAAGCCCTAAAAACCAAAAATTATAAACGCCAATAGATATAGCACCAACTTTCAAATCCCCCAAATGCAAACCATATAAAGTCCTAAAAATCACAAACTTTACATAACCCAAGAACTACCAAATAATCAAATAAAATCGAATCCTAACCCTCATGCAGTCATTTCTGTTGATGATCAACTGACCACAAAATCGCCATAGTTGTAAAATCTGAGGAGAAAAACCCCACATCTATAAACTCCAATAGATATAGCTCCAACTCCAATTTCTCCAAATGCAAACCATGTAAAACCCTAAAATCGACAAATTTTCAATACTACAAAAAATCAATAAAATAGAAATCAAACCCTCACCCGATCATATCCGAAGATAATCAAATTAACTACAAGTACCAACCAATTAAAATAAACAAAATGAATCCTAATCCTCACACAATCACTTCTAAAGATCATCAATTAACAAAAAAAGTATCAATAAATTACGAAACCCTAAAGAGCGGGGGCATACAAATAGCCAACAGAGGACAAGGGCCATTATCGTTCTGCAAAATGATGGGTGTGGTTCGTCCTAAGAACTGTATGATCTTCGTCTTATGAGACAACTCCATTGTCGTCTCCTCTTTTCGCTCTTCCGAGGTGGTCGCCATAGCTGGGACTTGTTCAATTGACGCGACTATATGTACGTATGTATGTAACAATAGATATAGAGAGAGAAAATCGAGAGATAGATAGGGGGGGTAAATTGGAAGGGACAAAGGATGGCAATAAGAAAATGAAAATATTGGAATTCAATTTTTCCGAGCTCTTGCTATATATACATACGTTCATACATATATGTTTTTTTTTTTTGGAAAGTTACGTATATGTTGTTTTGTCTACACTTTTAACCAAATATATAAATTAATTAATTGTCGGCCCAACCTATTTTTTCTAATTTTGTTTTGGGTTATCAAAAAACTTAATTTATTTAAGACAAATAGAAATTATTTATTATTGTGCTTCATAGTTTACATCGCTTTACATTTCTAATTTGCATATCATTTATTAAAAGGAATTGATATGAAAATACTTATATATTTAAAATAGTTAAATTTATTTATTATGTTGATTTATAAAAAAAAAATATTTTTTCTACAAAATAAAATAAATTAGATAGACTGAGGGAGTAGTTTATTTTTAGAAAGAAAAAATAATAAATAAAATTAGCCTAAAAATTTAGCAGCCAAATATTATTCAGCTTTTAAGTAATTAAGATACAAAATTGTAGCTCATAAGTTGCCAAAAAAAAACCATATTTACACTTTGATAAATGAAAAATACTACTAATCAATATTATTAAATTGTTTTCATGTATTTTATTTTTATTTTTTGATAAGATTGAATTGCAAGAACTGTCTCCGTAGTTTCAGAAAAATTTCTATTTATCAAATTTATCAAAATAGTGAATACCCCAAGTTTTGAGAACATAACATATTTGACCCTCAAATTTTGAGTAAAATGACTTACTTTATCCCTTGTTTAGCTTTTGCTCATAGTAAAAAAGCTAGAGTGCTATTAGTAGAAGACAATTACAGCATAAATCATAGTACAAGACTTTTGTGCCCCTGAAAAAATCAAATAATAGTCAATAAACATGATTTTCATCATTTACAATAACTTTATTTTTAAAATATGAACCAGTTTCTTACTTGTCCAGTACTATTACTGTTTGGAATTTTAGGATCTAATAGAATTTCAGATGAAACTACAGGGTCCGTTCCTGTAATTAAGGCCATCCTTCAAAGAATTTCTATATATAAAATATAATTTTACTTACAAGTCGTTACTGGTCAACAAATCTACGTTATATGATTCTTTGTATTTATCGTTTGTCGCCTATAAATTTCAGATAATCCTCCAATTTATGTAGTATTTTTACATATTATTTTTCAATTTTATTGATTTTAGTATTTTTTTTTCTAGTATAATTTTGTGCCTGACTTTATCACTATTTCTGCCTGATACATAATTATCTCAAGAAAATATTAAATCCGGAAACTTATAGTGAGTTACATGGATAACAATTACCAAACAATTAGTACAAAATGCAATAATTTCAAAGATCGCAACTATCATAATTATCCAAAATTGCATTGTCGATGAATGTAGTTCCTCGATTATTTACAATATATATTACAAGGGGCATATGTTGTGGTGTACTAGGGATTTAACCCCACAATTTATAAATATGCCATTTTTATATTTATTTTAAAATTAATTTAGAGATAAATTCTCCTGGCAACCCCACTAACAATGGTCCATTAGTTTTACAAATATATTCATAATACCCTTTCAGTTCTATGGCAACCCCAAAATGGTAGTTCTCGCTCCGCCTCTGCGGCTTGTATTTACACATAAAAAAGTCACTATTTTAGATACCGATTAGCGCTAAAAAGTCACTATGTACACTTAATCGAGGTCTAACAAAGGAGTATATACATACCAATTAGTAGTAAACACATAAAAAGTCACCATTTTAGGGGAGAACTAATGATCCCCACACCAATGGCTAAAACTCTTTGTGGTCCCAACTCCCGATGGTTGGAAGAGAATAGTTTTCCTTACACTGCACTTGTAGAGATTTTTGTATACAAGCAAAGTGGGATGGATGACACATGCACAAATGCGCATGTCAAGCCCATGCATTATGCAAGAGTATCACGTGGTCAATTCCGCTTGTGTATGAATATCACTTCCCCTGCAGTGTAGTAAGTTAATCTCTAGTTTTAATTGACAGACTAATAAATCCTAAATTTTAAAATGTGACTTATTTGGTTCCCAAATTTGAAAAGAGATGTGACATATTTGGTCCTTTATTACACGAGTAAGCTTGGATGTATAATATGTGTACATAAATTCTTTTGAGACAACAACATATATACACGTATCATCCACCCAACCAAAGCTGATGTAGAAAAGCCACACTGTCGATGGGGATAATTAAATTTGACCCTACATGTAAGAATTTACTTTTCCTCTATTGACGATAAAGTTTTTTATACCTTGCCTTAATGGCTAACACGTGTATAAATTGTGGTACCCGCATATATTTACGCCACGAGAGAGGGAACCTTCAATGTCTAGTTAATACCACAACGTATGAAATCAAGTTCAAAGCAATCTAGCTAAGGCTACCTATTGTAAATATTGAACAATCAAGAAAGATTTAGCTTTCGTTTGGTAGCATCTTTCAAACAAATAAGAAAAAATATTTTTAAATAAGAAAAAAACTGTATGCATCCAACTTATTTAGGACCAAACATCAAATAAGTTAAACTTCCAAGTAGAATATTCAAACACTGTCCAATTTTTAAGAAAAAAGCTTACAAGTTGCAACCAAATAAGCCCTTATTAGTGCTCTTCATGAACTATATGTATACATAATTCACAAACAGGATGATGCAGATCTAGAACAGTAATTTATAGACTACCTTCTAGGTTAGGTTATTCAGGCAAAAAAAAAAAAAAAAACACATAATTTCCGCTTGAAAGGTGGGAAACAAAATGCAACATGAATAAAAAAGAAAAAAAAGAAAAGCTTGAGCTTAAAAGCTACAACCAAACAANNAACTACCTCCTTAAAGCAGTGAGATAGAACTTGGCTGGGCTCCCCCTTCAACACCAGCAATCTCGACCCCAACCTCTTCAAGGTCAAATCCAGATCCACCAAGCTCTCAAGCAAGAACTGGATCCGGTTCACCCCGGCCCGGGCCGAGCCGGGGGAGAAAGCGGCCGGGTCGGGGTCCATGTAATGCGGGTCGATCACGAAGACCGGGTAGAGACGAGCGGAGCCACTGGAGGCGTGTTCGAGGGCCGGGTTGTCGTGGATCCGGAGCCCCTTTCGGAACCACATGAGGGAGTTCGACCCGGATGGGAGAGCCATTCGCATTCAAGGTAGAGATAGAGAGAAAAGAAATGGTGAGAGAGAGAGGAGCGGTTTGTATTGATTGAAAAGCAAGCGTGGTCGTCTTTCCCGCCATTTATGAGATTGGTTGAAAGGGAGCCACGTCATAACCGCTGGATTCTGAGACGCCAACGAATCAAAACCACACACCTCTCTTTTATTTCTCTCTCTTCCAAATTCCTCGTTACTGAGAGAGCCATACTTTTTTATCTGAATTTTTTTATATATAATAATATTTAGCTGCACCTTATCCGTTTTAGTTTTTAATTTTTAAAGTTGGTCGCTTATTTTTTGAGTTAATTTTTTTTATTTTTTTGATATAAATAAATTTTAAAAAAATTAAGATGGATAAATTCAAAATTTTTTAAAGTAAAAAATAAGTTAATTTATTTGTTTAAAAAATCCAACGAATGACACTGCAAATGATTTTTTTTAATCCTTCGATAATTTTTTTTTAAAATTTTAAATTTGTTATCGTGATCATATTAGGAGATATTAACATACACGGGTCAATTCATGGGATTTATTCTAAAAAATTACACATTGATTAGACCAAATGATTTTATTTATTTAGGACAAATTTTCTCTCCGTTATTTCTTCCTTATGGAATTTTGTTCAAATTTCACTGTTGGAATCATTATTTCTTTGTTCACCAAAGTAATTTCAATCCGGTAATAGATGTATCAGAAATTCGAGATAGTTTTGAACCGTGAACAATAATAACAGGTGTACACAGTCCGATGAAGACTAACCATCAAACACCACCACCATTATCAACGTCAAAATCCATCCCCGTACGCTCCGACGCAATCATCATCGTTGCAATCAAAGGAGATGTCAAATAGTTGCGATTATGTAATCAAGTCTACATCCAAACAAATAGAATATAAACTCAAAAAACAATTGGAAACTTGAAAACCAGTCATGCTAGTTCTAGTAGATACGGGATATGCAAAAGAAAAAAAGAAGGATAAAATAAATAATGAAAGCCCATATAATAAAGTCCAGTCTAAGCATGGGCCAAAAATAGAACGAATTAAATTAAATAAAACTGTTAAAAAAAAAAAACCAAAGCCCGGTCCGAGTCGGTTAGGGCTCCTCTAAAAATAGAATATTATTCTCCGGTTCACATTCTACCCAAGAAAAGTTTATATATAAATTGCGGAGGCACAATTTTATACGAGGAAAAAAAAAATTAAATCTCAAATTTATAGACGATCAAAAGCTGCGATTCGAAGATTGTAGAACAATAACAAGAACAAAGGTTCGTATTTTTATCTATCCTTTCAGGATTTAATAGCGTTCAATTATTCTGTATGCGGGTTGCAATATACGGATTCGAAATCTGGTCTATTGAATTTTTTTGGTCATTATATGTATGTAATTGCGTGGTATGTTAGAATTTAATTCGGAAAATTTGTTTTTTTTTTCCGTTCCGATGTCTCCATGCTCTTGAAGTTGGTAGATATTTAGCGCCTTAGGTTAACCTCAATTTCACGTGTTTGAAGCTTTATTCATCTTTCTTTTAGTGTAATAATAATATGGATTCGTGTTGGTTCAAATTTTCTTTATTTTTTGGGTTTAATATTTAAACCATAATCTGATCCAAGGTCCGAGGATGTAATAATGAAATTTAAATCAATCAAATAGCTGTTTTTTATTTTTATTTTTTTTGCTTATTTGTCATTTATTCTTTGACTCTGTTTGTAATAAATTTCAATTTAAGAATTATTTTTGTCTCATCAATTATATTCATGGTTTTAGACTATGTTTTCTCTTAAATTAATGAATCAGTTGTTATTAACAATTACAGATTTAGATCGACTATGTGTTTGTTCGTGTTTCTATTTGAAGTCGTAGTCAAAGCTTGGAGATTTATTTGTAATAAAACTAAGAACAATGGAGCTCAGATACTAAAAGCTTGGGCACAATGAGATTGTGTAAAGGGGATTTTGTCGAGGTATTGAGAAAGGAGGAGGTCCCAACAGGCTCTTGGCATTGTGCTGAGGTGATATGCGGGAATGGCCATACGTATACTGTTAAATACATTCTTTTTCGTGCGACGAGCAAGGGTGATGAGGCTTTGACGGAGAGAGTTCCTAGGAAGGCCCTCAGGCCCTGCCCTCCACCAGTGGTGGTAGCCGACAATTGGGTCCCGGGAGATCACGTGGAGGTGTATAATAACATGTCGTGGAAAACAGCTACAGTGATGAAATATTTGGATCAGCATATGTACATAGTTAGACTACTAGGAGAGTCGCGGGAATTTGAAGTCCATGGGTCATATCTCAGAGTTCGACAGTCATGGGAAGATGGCAAATGGTTCACAATCGGCAAGGTAATTTCTCTATGAATTTTTGTTTCAGCTTTCTTTTCCTTCTTAAAGTTTTGTAATTCTTCATCCTCTAGCGATATTCTTTGCTTGCCTTTTGTCTGTGTTTGTTTGTTCCCTTAAGCCAAATGTTAGCATACTAGAAGCTATTAAAAATGATTAAATTACCTTCTATATGAAGCTTGAAGCTGACGACTTTTGTTTAGAATTAGCGCATGGATGTCAGGGACACTAAGAAACCCTTTTCTTTTTATTTTGCTGCTGTTTGAACTCTAGTGCTTTTACTTTTTGACTTATTTCAAGTTTTTGTTGGGCTTATGCAACAGGGAGGTTGTGCAATGTCAATGAAGAAGAACTGCACAAATACGAAAACACAGCTAAGCGTCGGCAAGGCACTGAAGAGGGCATCACCTGTTTCTCTGACTAACTTGGAAGAAGATACTAGCTATTCTCAGAAGACGGGTGTGACTGAAACTGGCAGGTCTCAAAAGAGACTGAAACGGAGTTTGGCAGAGCATCTATCTCCGTTAAACGGAAAGGTAGATGACTATTTTTACCCACAAGAAAATCTTGGAAAAAATAGCTTATCTGTTACTAATTTAGATATGATCGAATCTAATCAATTTAATCCTGCACTTGCTCGTGCATCTAGGTCTTGTGGAACTAATAGTGGTGCATCATCAGTGGGTAGTTGTAGCATCAATGACACTGTTTTTGGATATGAACATGTGAAGGATGACCTTGAGAATCTGTGTAGTGATGCTGAATCCTTTGGTGGGTGGGGTAATGATGGATCATGTCGTGTCGAGAAGGATGTGGAATTGTATGAGCACAGGCTAAATTTACTTTTGTATCGTAGTGCTTTAAGGTCACTATATGCTTTAGGTCCTTTAAGTTGGGAAGATGAAATGAAAATGGTAGATCTTCGGGATGCATTGCAAATATCTAATGATGAACATTTGGTGGAGATAAAAAACGTTATTTCGACTGACACTAGAATTACTGCAGGCTGAAATGAATGTCATGGTCTCCATATTTTGTTTACATTTCTTACTTTTCTTGTATCCTTTAACAGTTCTACAGAATAGTAATTTCACAAGTTTATAATAAATATGATGTTTTTTTAATTTTTAATCTTCCAGCTTTTTGTTCTGTCTCTGAGCATCTTTGCCTCAACTTAGGCCATTATTCGGACATAAAAATTTCAATTTGTTTGTTTTGTGTAGTTTTCTTATTATCAGATTATGAACTAGTAGCTAACAGTATTGCGAGTATAGATTTTAATGTTGGCATATATCTATTTCACTATTAAGTAGATCGATATTTTAGGTGGTAGCGTAGGGCAAAGTGAAGTGTTCTTTTATGGTCATTGAATGATTTCTCTTGGTTTATCGTTATATATCTGTGAATAGCAACGTGAGTTCTGTCAATGTTCACATCTTGATGCTGATAAGTGTGAGGCGGCGCCTATCATCTATCTATCTAATATTTAAAAGAATGATTGAAGAATCGAGGACAAAGAAATATATTATTTCTGTTGTTTTAATATGGCATCAACTCTATAATGTGGGTTCTTTGCAATTTATCTTGTTCTGAATAAATCTTGTGCATTATGTAATCTGGCAGCACATGGTATTCTGTTCTGTGGAATCTATAAATGCTTCCCCAGAACTTCCATGGCTAACATTTGACGCCTCCCAACTCTGCTTTTAAAGGTATGAAGCTGATGAGTAACTTCACTTTTGGTGTATGTATTTCATTACTCATTCTAAACTAAACTTTATCGAATCCTAACTATAGGAGTTCAATTACTCGCTTCTTGGTCGCTATTCAGCATCATCTCTTCAGTCCCCTTCCATTGGACTAACACTGTAAGTAACTTGCTTCCTCCCAATGGAAAAAGTTGTCAACTTTTTCTGGTCCCTAGGTTATGGATTTGTGGTGCTGCTTGGGACTTTAAAGTTATGAAAAAGCTGATATTTGTGATGTTATGTGTTTTTGTTGTTATGCATCGGCAGATGATATTTCATCTTTTGCTTTATGTCGCACCTTTTGCCAGCCTTCTGTATTTGAAATTCTATCTATTGGCAAGCCATGGCAGACTTTGAAAAGTTAGTAAACAACTCAATTCTTGACTATGTGGAAATCAAGTTGCATTTTATATTTAAGATATTGTTTTACGACTAAAACACGTTATGATTCCAACCCAGACCCCAGTGCATCAAAATCATATTGTTAGGGGACCTGATTGGGGGCACGAGATGGGACGTGTTCTGTAATTTGTCCTGTATCATTTTTTTCGGTTATGGAGGTAGTAGACCCGTTCTGAAATTTGTCCTGTATCATTTTTTCCGCTATGGAGGTTGTTGCATTTAAGTTATATTATTGATCAGATTAGGTTTCTTTTGTTAGTTCATTTGGCCGGAAGATTATTTGTGATCTTTCTAATACTTTGGGTCTGTATGCGCATTATAGTTTTTGCGAGGCCAATTGGCGGCATCCAATGTGATCTGTTTTGATCTTTGGCCTCTTGCGTATAGGTTCTATGACATATAGGCTTCCGATGCAAGTTTTTGTCATATGGGCGAGGAGTGAGAACAATGAGAACTTATGTTTACTACTCTCAATCATGGATTCAAAAGGTTTCATTAGTTTGATGCTTATAGTCATCATCCCAAGGGAACAAATGATTACGAACTTTCTTCTCATGACCATATAGTTTCAGTTTGCTCGACAAGTAATTAGCATTGAAAGAGAGGTCAAGGCAGTTGTCTCTTGTTTTGGATTCAGGGCTTTAAATATTTTGGTCATTATGAATGAGAGGTTTAGGCATATAACTTTTGCCTTGAATGCAAGGGTTTACGAAGCTTTGATTAGAGATTATGCCGACTTGTGGGGCAGGGGGAAAAGTAAACATTAGATTCAGGACACGAGCATTGGTCTTTTTACAGCTTTGTTTTAATCGAGTCATGCTGAATTCCTCTATTTTAGTATATAGATGAAATGCTAGTCTGTGTCTGGAGCCTGCAACAAAGTATTACTTGCATAATGCCCTTCAATGAAGGAATTATTTTCCTTATTTTCGTGACAATGCAACAAAATTATGTAACATTGTTAAAACACCGGAATGCAAAAGGCATAATTAGCTACTTCCTTTCTCAGAAATAAGTTGTATATGCATAAACAAAAAATCGAATATGTACGGACACGTGCCTCATAATCTTTATGCTTTGAAGGTTGCCTACGGCATTGAAAGATGATGGGCTTGCTGTATTGAATATTATATAGCAGCAGAAAACCGTTGGGCCGTGCTGATTGCTCGGGGCAAGATCGTACGAGGCTTATTGCAAGGTCATGGCGATGGCCAGGTGTTGCCTTATGCATCTGCAGGCCCAGAGTTCAAATGGCATGAAGGTCATGATGCCTTTCCGCCTCGGACATACCTCTGGTGAACTGGACCGGTCGAATTGGTTGCATCCCAACCCTACTCTCCCGTATCGTGATGAATGGCCACATAGGCTTGAGGAGCTCGGTCCCATGCCAGATCTTGTAGCCGCCTAACTCCACATCACACCTGAACCAGCTTAGTAAGGCGACTGTTGATGGGTACAGTCTCAGTGATTGGTTCAGTATCATGATCAGCTGCAAATAGAAATTAAAGAAATATACCGTTGAAACTTCAGAAAATTAGAGTGGATATTATTTTCCGTGATTGGACTATGGATATATGCCATTTTCTTTTCTGGAAGGGTTTTTATTATAAATCATATCATATAGGGGAGAGCATTCGGGTAATTGGGAAAATACTCGATCCGAATTATTCGAAATTAATATTAATTTACTCGAATTATTATAAATAATAAACCAGAACTAAAGAACCCGAATTATCCGAACCAAACCCGAATTATATACATAAAATGACGTAATTTTTTATATATATATATATATAATATAAAACGTCTTTTCATTATTCGGGAAATTCAGGTAATTACCCGAATTACCCAATTTTTTGAAAAAAAAACCAAACCCAAACCCGAACCCGAATTTCAGGTAATTCAGGTCGGGTATCCGAATCTCAGGTTCGGGAACCCGATTTTGCTCTCCCCTATCCACGTGTTATTTAAACATATGGGACCAAAATTGTAACGATTGAAACCAGAAGGGCGAAAATATGACTTATCCCAACTATATGTGTAATTAAAAATATGAAACAAAAAGTGTAACAATTAAAACTAATGGGCTAAATAGAATTTATCTTAGTTATATATGTGTTATATCCAAAATACGGGACTAAAAGGATAAGAATTAAAACTAAAGGGGTCAAATAGAACTGTTAACAGAGAATATTTTATTAAAACCCAAAAATAGCCTTGCCATTAACAGTTTCTGTAACATCAATGCTAACTTTGATCAATTTTGGTAGGTTGGTGTACTAATCGAAGTTTTTAAAAGGTTGGTGTACTAATCGGATTTCTGCGGAAACGTTAAAAAATTTTAAAATTATTTTCTATATATTGAAAGTTTTAATTTATATGTCTTATTTAATACTTTTAAGCTTAATAATTATTTTCAAATATTAAATTTAAAATTTAATTTATAATTACTATTTAGTTATTTTAAATACTTATATTATATTTTAATTTTTCGTTAATAATAGTTGAGTGAGTGGAGAGAGAATATATTTAACTTTTAAAATATAATAATAGTGAAATGGTGTGATATAAGAGAGAATATATTAGTTTATACGTTTAAGGAATTAATAATAGTTTTTAAAATTTGGAGAACCATTATAGAAATTGTCTATTTTAGATAACCACTAGATAATCTTATACAGAGTCAAAAAGTAACATTACCTAGCTACCTAAAATAGGGAAAGATGGAAATTTAAGGAATCTGATGCACATGCTCTAAAGTTATTCTAGTATGATCTTTTCTTAAATTTCAAGTTTTGAGAACAGGAAGTCATTTGGTAGTGACCTTCTGTTCTGCATTTTCGGATATTCATACATCCAACAAAAATAGGTTTCGAGAACCCAAATTTTCATAGATTTAAGCCCACTCTCTCTTCATATTCTTTCTTTCTCTAGTTTTGTTCTCCCCAAAAACCAAAAACGATTATATAAAACCAAAGACATTGTATCCTTCTGGGTTCAAATCTTTTTGCTTTAACCTAATAATACCAAAAGGGCAAACTGGGAAAAATATATCCAGAGCCTGTATTAAAAAACTCAGCCAACGGTCTTCAAATATCACCCCAGGTTACCAGATTCATGTCCATATGAAAGAATGTAAGTTCTTAATCTATTTATTAAATGTATGCCTATGCAAAATTAGATGACCCTTTTAACTTTTTGTATAGAAACAAGTGACTAGTACAAATTTTTGAATGCATATCTCGGTTTTACTTATTAATCCATAATAAATTGCTTGGTTTTGACTGAGACTCTTGGTTTAACATGCCAAACTCCACATGCCTATAAAGCAATACAGTAGGCGGGAATCTGAAAGGAAAGAGAGCGATTAAGTTATTCATCCAATAACCATAAATAATTTGCATTAGCATGAAAGAAGTGGGCTTCAGCCTGGGAAATGACGTATGAAGAACATACAAGTAGAATTGACAAGCCCAACCTTCCACTGTAAGTCCCTTATGGAAAAGCATAGCCTACAGCACACCTCTGGATCTAAACCAGGACTTTTTGAGGAAACATATCCAAATAATAATTTAATTAGTTTTTATTCACTTGTTCATGATCACAGTTTGACTACATCATTTTCGTTGGAAAAGGCAGGATATGACAATAACTCCATCTTACTGAGTGTGATCTGTACAAAATATGCATACGCTTAATACCAAAATATTTTTCGAATTTTTTATCATGCATAGTATATCTTGTGCAAGATACATGTTCCATGCTAGTACAAAAGAAAGTCGAACACGGCCATGAAACATTAATTAAACAATGATTCAGGACCTAATTTAATACTCCATCCGTCCATAAATAATTAGACATGACGCTTTTTTAAGAGGCCTTAAAATATA
>MKEJ01018551.1:0-16246 GCA_001753735.1 Embelia ribes
ACAGTCCATGTGTTTCATTATGTGTATAATTGCATATCTATCAACATTTATAAATATAAATATATATATTCCCCAATAATGCGGCAAATTATTGGAGGTAAGTCAACCGAATTTATTCTGAAGATTCGTTGTTTTTTAATAAACGAGATCATACGCCGAACATTTTGGAGTCGCTCTCTTACGTAAGTAAATCTACGCACCCCAAAAAATTCAGAGCGCATCGAATTGTCCTCCAACTGTCACATAAGTCGACGATTTGCGAATCTAGAGCACGCATACCAGCCTGAATAAGTGAATTTGGCTTACTAGACGCCTCAAGATGGCAAAGTGGAATTTATCCAAAAATATAGGAGTAACATTAAAAGTTCCCCATCCGTTTAGATCTACCTCATCCGTTACCAGTTCTCTCTCTCTCTCTCTCTCACTTTCTTTCTTGTTCTTACCATTTTTAAATTACAGAACCGACATTTCCACAGTCCTGCTTTCCTTCCTGCACTGCAATAACAAAGGCTTATACGGCATGACATGCGGTATATTTGGTGGGACACATGTTTAATGCACTTAAACTAGCGTGCTAATTTCTAGGGTAAATTACACTTTGTCCCCATGAGATTTCTAACTATTTTAGAATACTTCCAATGTATCCGAAATAATATTTTGTTCCCAAACCAAAAAAAAAAGTTTGTTTCCCATGAGCAAAGACGAAACTGTCCCCGTCTTTCTCTGTTTTTTTTTTTTTTAATTTTAATATGATATTTTAGTAGAACAGATAAAGACCATCTCACCTTTCTGTATTTATGCGAAAGCATATATATTTTTATATATGTATAAACATACAAAATAATTTTTCTAAAAAATAACAAATAAAAAATTGTATCATTCTAGCTAGTCACTCCTTCCATAATACTTACACTAAGGTACCAAGTATTTGGTATATGTTGGCTATTTTATTGACCAAAAAGGGTAAAGCATTTACATGCATTATTTAACTACGGTAAGAATATTTATTATTTCATTTACTGTCAAAGGGTTTGTAAGGCATAAAGAGCTTTTTTTAGGGTATTTTGGAAATTTATGGATTAGATATAATAAACAAATTAGCTTTCACTTTGCCTCCAAAAATTTTAGGGCTAAAGTGCAATGAAGCATATTGGGAGAATGGTGTCAATTTGGAAAATTAATGGGGTATCTGTTACAATTGAAAACCTCATAGGGGCAAAGTGTAATTTACCCTAATTTCTAATACTAGAATAATTGCTGATGAGTACTAATTTGACAGCTCGTTTCTTCTAGTCAACCAGGCAAAATGACCAAAGGAGTAAGACTGCAATTCTGTGCCAGCGATGTAATACGAATAGGACCATTCTCGCCCCTCATTTTATCTTGACACAACGTCACTATTAGTATTATTTTAAACCATATTATTAATATTATTTGCACCATATTAATAAAATCAAATTTATTTTACTTTATTGGAATCACATTAATTACCTTTAATACTGCATATTGAAATCATCAAAATATTCAATCCTTTAATTTCTGTCTAACACTTCATTTTTTCTCTCTAAACACTCTCCTTCTTTCCCCTTCAACTTCTCCTCACAAATTTAAATATTAAATCTTAATTTTTCCAATCAAATTACTGTCCCTCTCTCTAATATATGTATTTTATCTTATTTAGAATAATTCAATGAAAATTTTGATGATCGAAATACCTATCACTAGAGGATATTAATTTTTTGTTTCCAATATAGATTTGTGATATGTAAATATATTGGTTTAAAATCTGATTTGTGATATGTAAATATATTGGTTTAAAATCTGATTTCTTAGCTTATTTATTTTTGAAATTGCTTTTATTTAATAAATTTTTTTTAAAAAAAACTAAAAATATGTACAGAAAAATTCTTAAATTTTGATATTTACATGCAACTTTTGACCTAAAAATTCATGAATTTAATTTTTTATTCTAAGGGGGTAAGATTTATATGCCTTGTACAAATTTTTTTATTTTAATTCAAGCAAATTATACAATATTATTTCAATATCAAATTGCAATATATAATATATACTAATTTTTTTTCAAATTCATGAATTCAAAATTTTTTTTCTAAAGGGGTAACACTTGCATGCCTAGTGCAATTTTTTTTTTTCCTAAAGCAACATCTGGAATATTGCATTTTTTTATATGACTATATATAAATATACAATAATTTGTTCTAAATCTGCGATTCATTTTTTTTAAGATTGGGTTTGCGTACCTGTAGGGGTGCAGAGGGTAGTTATGAATGGCGTGATGGTGGCAATTCGGCGATGGCTATTGGCGGCGAAGGCATGATAGTGGTGGCAGTTGAATAAGATAGGGAAATGATTGAAAAGAGAATAGTTATAAAGTTTATAATCTCATTGTTGCCCTTTTAATAAATTGTGTGAGATGTTAATAATTATTAGATGTGATGCTAATAATATTCTAAATTAAAAATTAAATAAGATTTCAAAAGTAAAATAGTGAGTGCCAATATAATTACTTTATAAATACTTTTTCAGGTCATAGAAAATGACTACGAAACCATATTTACAAGAATAAAGTTTTTATATGTATTAATTTGTGCACAAATTGTGTTGTAGATGCATTATACTTGTGTATTATGCATATGTGACCCACTAAATAGCTACTAATTAATTTTTCCGTCATGCATCGATACAATGTATATATATTGTAGACAAAGACTTTCTCTATTTACAAATACTAAATTAAATGTAAAGGACTATGCGGTTGCTCAAGTATACGTATTTTTCTGGTACGGTGTGGGAAAATATTGGGATACTTCGAAATATAAAGACTTGGAATATAGTATCTTGATCAATGACAACTTTTTGCATCTGATAATTTCTTTTAAGATATCAGTTTTGTGGGTGTATGTAACCGCATAGTTCAGTTGGACATGGATCTTTGAATAAAAGAATACATAAAATCGTATTTTTGCTAATTGAAAGCGGAAAATGCTTTAATATAAGAAATCGGTGTTTTGGTATCAATGCAGCAACACAATTCAATATTTACTCTATAAACTACTTAAAAATCATGCTGGGAAACGAAAAACTACTTTACAAATTTTTTAACCAATTTCATTCATAATTAACATTGATCTTATTAAAAATGTGTATAAATTAATCTTATTACTGTATTAATACAAATTTGGAAAAGGATATTGCCCTGAAAGAAACTAGTCCCTCCACCACTCAAGTTTTCAGAAGCAGGATTGCTGCTGCTTACTTCTGAGTGTTAAGATTTAAGCTTCTTTTTTTTTTATGAGACAGGTGAAACCCAATTTGATGTCAATGGGCCACACGTCCCTAAAATGACCAAAATGGTGTACCTAAAATAATTCGTCCTAACTTTTGGCGAATTATTAAAAAAATGAAAATAAATTCGCCATGGGAGATGGCGAATTATAAAAAAAAAATTAAATTCGCCATAATAAGTGGCGAATTATAAAAAAAAATTAAAATTCTTCATAATAAGTGACAAATTATAAAAAAAATTATTTTTTTAAAAATTCGCCTTAAGAATTGTCGAAGAAAAAAAAAATTAATGATGAATTTGGTCCATTACAGAGGACACAATTATTGGCCACAATTATTGGAGAAACCTGCTCCATAGAAGTGCATGGATTCAATCCACCAATCATAACCAATATGCTAATTAATCCACTGACTATTTAAATAATGCTGATAATGTGGCATTTTCTCAATTATAAACACACCATATAATCATATGTATATATACATACAAAACTGGTCCTCATAGTCTAAATTAAAATACTGACTGTCTCAGAATTATGAGAAAATGATGAATTTGGTCCATTACAGAGGACACAATTATTGGCCACAATTATTGGAGAAACCTGCTCCATAGAAATGCATGGAAAATATTGAAATACTACCTAACAATTATAATAATTTTTTTTTTATAATTCGTCACTTTTCAAGGCGAATATGAAAAAATATATATATTTTTTTATAATTCGCCACTTCTTGAGGCGAAATCTTTAAAAAAAAATTTAATTCAACAATTCTTAAGAGAAATTCTTAAAAAATATATATATATACTTTTTTATGATTTGCCACTTCTTAATTTTAATTTAAAAAAAATTATTTTTTTATAATTCGCCACTTCTTAAGACGAATTGTAAATTTTTTTATAATTCGTCATCTCCCTTAACGAATTTATTTTAAATTTTTTTAATAATTCGCCAAAAGGTATAGCAAATTAAATTAGATACATCTTTTTGGTCATTTTAGGGATAGGTAGATTGGATCCCACCTGTCCCATCAAAGAAAAAAAAGCCTAAAAACTCGTATAAAAGTTATTGCCACCTGAGCCTCTATAAAAGCACATTTTGTTTACAATTTAGAAGTTTCAAAAATAGGAGTTGGGCTTGTTTCCAAAACATGTGAGTGCGCTTCTAAATTGGGCTAATGGTGAAAATGATAAGAGCTTGTTAAGTGTTATTAAGAGTTATAAACATATTTTGCTTAGTGTCAAAGGAAATAATTTCATGATAATTGATAATTTTTCCGCAAACAACAATATTATTGGAATTAGTTAATAGCTGGTTTATGTCATCGTTAATTTTTTTTTGTATGGATAGGCACGCGGAAGCCCCTAAGTCTAATATCAACAGTATTTAACTTATCAACTTTTAATCATACATTATTTGTTATTTAGCCTAAATAAATTGAAAATTTTAAGTTTGATGTATTTTTTTTAATTAAAAATAAATTAACTTATTTATTTAAATCGTACAACCAAACAAACCTTATATACCAAATTGCTACATATATTTACATAGAAAAACTCCAAATAACAAGTATGGAGCATTGGTAAGAGTGATTTGATAATCACCGTTTTAATAAACGGAACAGAATCAGTGTAGCCACATGCCATTCAACTTTTCTTTTATGTGCAAAATAGATATTAGTTTTATGCTATAAATACAACCCATGATAATTCTACCAGGCTGTAGAATTTCTCACTTTCTCTATACTACAACTAAACACTTGCTTACTATTTATTTATCAAATTCTGACTTAGTATCGGAGGGTTCTTAGTTGGGTAAACTAATCGGAGCGAACTAGTTCTTTTCTGTACGATGACCCGCACGTTGGAGGAGAGCAAGGGCATGAACATCACATATCATAACTTGAATCCGGATTTACCTTTTATTCTCTACGCACTAGTAAAAACCAATCGCATTTGGGTCTTGTTTAACTAAACAATAAATGAAATTCTAATATTACTCTCAAGTGTACCGCGATGTTATTAAAAGTTTAAGAGAGTAGTACGTTTAATCACATAATCGGTTTCTCGAGTTTTGAATTTCTTTTTATCAATACCTTTTTAGTTTATGTAAAATAATTTTTAGGACAAAGAAGCAAATGATGGGCTGTATTTATAACCGCTCAATTGAATTTGCTTTATAATTAATATAAATACATTCCAAAAATAAAAAAGGTATTTTTAAATTTTATAGGTTAAAAATAATTATACAGAAACTAATACCAAGTATTACCAACACTACAGCTTTTACAAAATTTTGACACCAGATTACAATTTAAAAAACTCAATAAATTTGACAAGCACATTTTTGTGTTAATAATAAAAACAAATAATAAAAAATAAAATTTGTGGCCCCCAATTACCCATACAACCTCCTCCACCCCCCATCCTATCCAAATCAAATGACAAAACTATTTTTAACTCCTAAAATTTAGAGTACAACAATGGCGTCTCTAACTTCTTGCTTCTCATTCTCTCTCCTAAGCCCCTCTCTCTACACTGCACGCACCTTTTCCCCTCCAACAGTACATCTCTCCCCTTTCGTCAAGAAACCCTCTCTCTCGCTCAGCTCATCTCGCTCCATCTCTGGCTTCCCTCAATCTCTTTCTCTCTCGTCCTTCTCTCTCGGCTCTCCTGTCAGGAAACCCTTTTCCCTGGTGGTGGTTTCCGCCAAAGGGTACAAAATGAAAACCCACAAGGTGCTTTTTTTTTTATATACATATTTGATGATTTATGGTTTGTTGTTTAGGCACTAACTGTGTATCTGTTTTCATTCATTATAATATAGGAGTTGGCTTGTTGTTTATATGAATATATTATAGTTGCTCAATGTTCAAGAAATTGGTATTGATTTGGGTTGTGTTTGAACACCTAGCTTGAATATTTCTCTATGCCTTGTGTGTGTGTGTGTGTGTTAAACTGTAAAATAGAGACGGGAATATAGGTAATGCCGACACAAGGTTCCCCAGATGTGAGTGGGATGAACAGTGGCCCGCAATTTCTAGGGGATAACTCTTGCAAATTAGTTATTATTTAGGGGATTAAATAGTATTAGATAGACTAGCCAACCCTTTTCTCTAGTCATTGTTTCCACCAAATGCTACAAGATGAAAACCGATATGGTGCATTTTTTATATTTGATTGATCATTTACAGTTGGTATTAGACTCTATCTGTGTATAGTAAAAATTTTCATTCCCCTAAATTTGAAATCCATTTATGTCAAACTGTAAAATAGAGATGGGAATAAATGTAATTTCCCACCCCAGATTCCCTAAATATAGAAATGGTTTTGGGATGAACAGTGGTTCCCTGTTTCAAGGGGATAACTCTAACAAATCAATTATTTTTAAGGTGATTAAACAGTATTAGATACATTAGGGTGGGAATCCCCTGAAATATAAACCCAAAAATTTTGTACAGAGGCCCCATAGAGTGACTGGTTAGAGTGTCCTTTGGGGGGTCATTCTCAACACCCCTAATTTTATATCTTATATTTCACACTCTAATCTAGAGAGAATGATATGAGCCCAGTCCAGAGTTCTGAACTTGAAAATAGAACTCGGGATGAAGATAGTCCCCCGAGCTCAAGGGAAGCACTGTATTGAACAGTATTCCGATATACTAGTGAGAGGTTCTCTTAGGTCTACTCCCCATAATTTAGGACAGCGGACCATATAAGGGGCTCTAATGCTTGTGCCCTTATATGTTGCATTTTTTATTATAAGTGGTAATTTCATTTCTTATACCTTGGTTATAACAAGTTGAATAGTAAAAAAACTTTAGCTTATTGAAAATAAAAAATAAGAAAAAAGTATTGAAGATTGAAGTTTTTCAGAACCAAACCCAATGTCAAATATTTGCAGCTGCAATAACATGTAGAGGGGGATATTTTCCTATTTTGGGTATGGGGTTACTGCATTATTTATAAAGAATGTTCACTAAAATATAGGGCGTGCATATGTTTTTTTCTACAATAATTGGGAGGGCCATGGCTAATGGCTCCTCCAAAAGCCTTTAGTTCTGCCTCCGATTCTTCTTTCAATGCCACCAAATGTAGATATTGGAAAGTTGAGAAGTCTCCTAGAAAATTTTATTAAGTGGCTCACACATATGTACATGTCTTGAGTTGTTTTGTAATTTTTGAAAGTTTGTGCAATTGTTTAATTGGAATTTGGGAAAGAGGGTTTAGTGGTTGTAACAAAGAAGTGATCCTAGGTTAGAAGTATGAACTTACATGTTGTGTGTTCTTCTAATTTGTAATGCCATCACTAATGTTTATATTGGTATGTTTATGCATTGATTTTTGAATGACTGGTGAACTAGTTATTTATTTGTTGTGATTTGCTCTTAGGCTTCGGCAAAGAGATTTAAGGTGACGGGCAGTGGGAAGATTATGCGGAGGAGAGCTGGAAAGCAGCATTTGTTGCGGAAGAAGAATGCCAAGAGGAGAAATCGCCTCTCTAAGACGGTAAGGGTTTCTTACTCCATTTTCTTCTTTAAGAAAAAAAAATCCCTTTTACGCTGTTGTTAGAGGTAGAGATGTTCACTGGGTTCTCTTGTTTGCCTTCATTTCTGGTTCAAGTAGGAAAACATGTTCAAGCCAGACCATCAAACTGTTCCTGTTATGTTACCATGGTGATATTTGTAGCGCGTGTATTCAACTATTCAAGTATTATCATTTTGGACACATTTTGAGTTCCAAGAATTTTAAGGATGTTTTAGGGTCGTCATAGTGGGTTGAACCCCAATTAGTTCCCAAAAGTCTCCAAGTAGCTATTTAGTTTGACCTTGGATATGGCGTAGATTATTTGGGGAGGTAAAGGGGTTTTATTGATATTCTTCAAGATGTGGAAATAATAATTCCAGTGCTATTGATGTGGTTGATATGTAACGAGGATGTTGGTACTTGGTAGGTTTTCAGTGTTCCGTTAACCTTAGTTTTTGTTTAATACACTTGTTTGGTTCTTTTCTGCTGAGTATTATTCTAAAAGGACTAGTGAGAAGTGTTGTCTCTTACTGATGAGTTAAATGAGGGGTGAATCAAACACACGGGGTTATTGGGCTGCCTTGGTATGCAAGATCTTTTGTTAAAGGACAGGCTATTTGGTTCAAGAGCGGGGGTGGAGAAGTTTTGAAAGCAGGAGATGTTTGTTGGAGACGAAATTCTGAGCCTTGTTGTGAAGCTGGAAGACATTTCTCGGAAACATTTGAATATTAATATATTCTACTTGGGAGCTGGAGAATGAAGTTGATATTTTCAACTTTCACCTGAACATTAATGGTACTTTTGTAGAACCAATTGTTTGAAAATTAGTTAAACTGAGTTTTGTTTGTGTTGGATGGGGATATAGCTCTGGGCATGCTTGTTTTCCTTGTTATCTCCCTTGTTGAGAGGGAACGAAAGGAGATAACATGGGAGTTGTCAACTTTATGAGTTTCATAGGTCTGAGAATGTAAATATTTCATCCTCTTATTAGAGAAAAAGTCGGAGTTGCTGGTTTGAAAGATTTTCGTTCTGTTAGCTTGGTGAGATGTGTAAGCATATTATGCTTAGATTTTAGTCGATAGACTTAAAACAGGTGAATGTTGTTGTTGTTTTGTGGATAGGAGGCTGTTTGTTTACATAATTCCCAGCCTGAATAATTTGTGTGAACGGTAGATATCGTTTTTCATTGCTAATGAGTTGTGTGTATACTCTAATTAAAGAGCAGCTGGGATGCTTTATGTGAGTTGGATGTTGAAATTAACGTATTATCATATGAACTCGTTTGTTTTTTGTTTTTCAATTGGATTAGTTGGGGTGCGGCGACTAGTGGAGAAGTTGGATTTTAGCTTGTATTCCCCCTTGCTTACAGGGTTCTTCGACACTTCCTGTGATGTTTGCTTGCCAGAAAGTAAATATTAAAGTGATGTTTTGCCCTGGTTATTTGTTTTTAGAGGCACCGAGCTTTGCATAAGTTGTCAGTCGTGCAAAAACTGTCAGCAGAAAGACTCACTCTAAGTTCTGCAAGAAAAAAGAGTGGGCTTATTTTTCATTTATACAGTGATGGGTCTGAACTCTGATGAGTTAGAATAGTTAACTTTTGACGATTACAGTAAGTCGGTGAATTGCCCGTATTAGATCCATAAGCTTAATTCGTGACTGAGAAAGAAGTGTAGCTGACAAGTTGGGACGGTGAGCATATGAGATTATGACTTCCTCTTACAATTCATCCATACTTTTGAATCGCGGGGTGTGGTTTTGACCTTAAATATGTTCTTGAATGGGTACTTGCACTACCTAACATGGATACTACTTCTGTTGGGGGGAAAAAAGAGAACAAAAAAATAAACTGTTTTCAGAAATCGTCTTTTTACTGTTCTTTTATTGAAACCTGACATGGAGTTTTTAAATTTGCAGCTACAAGTTGACAGGAGTGACTATAACAATGTGATTGGTGCTTTGCCGTATCTGAAGGTGAATAGACAGAATTAGAGGCAATGTCTCCATTGTTGAGAATCATATGATTCATCTGTAATCTCATTTTTTTTTTCTTTCTTTTTCATTTTTGGTTGAGAAAATGAATCTTCTGATGACTATGTCTTACTGAAAGAAGTGTATGAATCTTAAAATTACAATTGATTTTCTGTAAGAATAGAGCAACGGAAATGCAGATCTAATTAGCTGGAGTTTTGCTCTGTTTCTTTCTTTGTTTCTATTTCTTGCTTTTCTTTTCTCCCGTTGATCTGTGATGATATTTACCTTTTAAAATTTTGATGATACGGAAATATATCCGGTGAGATTGTTCATCTTATGTACTCGAGACAGTTAACTTTAATTGCTTGATGACTGATGCAACCGTTTACAGACTTCTCGTGTATTAAATAGCATTGTGGTTATCGGGCCTTTTCCTTTTCCAAACACATGGGCTAGTGTTAGTTCTAAATATTTTGTTTGTGTATTTGAATGTAGATTTTAGCAAAACCTAATTTTTTTTCCCAATAGAGAAAATAACTCACTAATGCATCTAAAAATATATGTAACAGTTCTCCAGTAGAAAAAAACAACAAAAGATTAAGCTTTATATCAAATATATCAGCAGAGGTAACGGGTAGCTTCAACGAAGTATTCGCAAATCACATGCTTTATGAATCAAAATGAATCAATAAATGTACTGTCTACAAATACACTTGACCCTACCGTCAGCCGCTTAGCGCAAAAGTTCTTCAAATCACATCTTAAAATATTTCTCAATTGATATTCCTACTCGAAATAAAAACTGAAAGGGAAAAAAGAAAGTGAATGCTACAAATTCAAGACAAAAAAGACTTTGATGAGTAATTCTCAGCTCTCACAACTCAAGCATATATAGCATACAGGATCTCCAAACAGTTCCTCAGGTATTGCTTGATCTAGGCAGGGGGTATGAAATGCATGACCGCATGGTAAAACCAAAACTTCTGGATAGTTTCGAGGCTCGTCAATTAACTCATAGTACTCCCAATGATTATCATCTACTGGTGCAATCGAAAGATCCTCCTCGCACAGCTGGCAAACCTGCGCAACTGGCTCATACTCTTGCTCACCAAAGCCTGAAAACACAAATTTTGACAATGAATATCATATATCATCTAATATTGAAATCCTATTAATTCTAGTTTTTTGTTCTATACCAAGGCTGGGTGCCGTATCAATTCTGCTTTTCTTCCCAGAAACACTTTCTCTTCCCTTTTCTAGTCTTGGATGGTTCCATTTTCTAAAACTGATGTTTACGTTGTTGAAAACTTCAGTGATTTTGTTTTTAGTTGTTTGCGAATATTATATAATTTTAAGTATGCTACCCAAAGATATGATCCAATCTACAAAAAGTGTTCTTCCCCTACGGCCCGTGTTCCGTCTGTTTCTAAAAACAATTCTCTTATCATACGTTTAATTCAACCACCATCAGAATGCTATTCTGGAAGATAAGCAGTTAAAAAAGAAAGGCAACACTAGACTAATTTAGCCAGATATCTCGGAACAAGATGCTTCTTCATCAAAAGGCAGAGTATATATAACTTGACAGCAAACTAAAGGACAAGATAAAGAGAGATCTAGCATACCATCCCATCTGATGTGAAAGATTGGAGTCGAATGCTTCTTGGATCTTTTCTGTCTACTCAGAGAAGGTTTAGCCTTCTTTATCTTCTCTTTCTTAGCTTTCTTAGGAGTTGATTCGTTGCACTTTTCAGTTTCAACACAAGATTCAGGCTTTGTATCTGATGAAATAAGTTTAATACTCCGAGTTTCACTGCCTTCACCTGCAAGCAGATGTGAGATTTTTAACCAATGTATACTTTGGTATGATCAACTCCGCAAGATTATTCATTCATGTGGTAATGAATGCTAAAATCGGGAATGAGGTTCAGTAATGCAAATATTCACTAAACTGATGTAGGACAACATGACTCAACTCGTGACTAGTTCATCTACAACTTTTTACTTTTCATTTCTTTATTATCAATCAATATTTGTTTTTTGCATAACCATTAATCTGTGTGCTTGGCCAACACCAAACATGACCTATCTAGACTTGGAAAGTAGAAACAAAGGTAGAAACATTAGGTATACATCCTCAAGCTACTTCCCAAATGTATAAGCCAGGTTGTAAATAACTAAGGAGGCAAAGTGTAAAAAAAAGTTTATCACAGGTTTATATCACCAAATGATGTCTCATATGGCTGGCAGTTTAAAAAAAGACCCGAAAATAACAAAATTAACTAATACAATGACAAACCAAGCCTTAATCTAAGAACTTTGGTGTCCGCGAAATGGAACCAAAATAAAATATCACGAGGGAGAAATTTAGGAAGAAGGAAGACCAACCAAGAGAGAGGATTCCAAATCAGTGTAGTAAATTAGCCATTAATAGACTTTCCTAATTTTAACTTGGAAAAACAGAATTCCAGTTGTTATATCAAATCCTAAACAAACTAGAGTTTGGACTTGTAATAAACAATATAAAAATCAGATTACTAGTCCTAATTGAAATAATGGTCTATTCGATCTGCATCACATGTCAATAACAATTACAGTAAGGTCTATATATTCCACTCCAGCTATATCCTAATTAGCAACAAAATTAACTTAGTCCTACTTGACAAAGATCTCTCCTAATCCAACTATGGAAAGAAAATTTTCTATTCTAACATAAGTCTTAAACAAAACAGAATTTGGACAGACAATAAAAAATTATAAAATCTACATCACTAAACCTAATGGGAAAAGGATATTTCGATCTATATCAATTCATTCATTCGAGAACAACCAGCCTATTTCATTGTTATGGATGGAATCCCTCGTACTGTTTTCATGATACTGAGATTGATTAGCCAGAGGTCTTTGAACTTCAGTAATTACCCTTCCTCTATGCTGAATTATCTACGAAAGGGATAATTCTGAAGACGGACCACTCTTATTTGGCTATGATTATGATGAATTATTAGATATCATAAATTAGTCTTCAAAGTCTACCCCACTCAATGAATGAATGAATGTTCTCAGAGATATGTTATGCTATTACATCACCAAAAAATACTCTTCTTTCCGGTACTCATTTTGTTTTCGTCAAAGAATCCTATTCAGCATCACACCTTATAGTCTCAGACTTAATGCAGTGAATTAGGAAAAAACCTCTAGTCATAAGCTTAATGATATGGTCCATAGCAAGGCCGCTAAAAGCATCTAGAGCTAAGTGTGATGAGGTGGTCTGAGAGACAAAAAGGAAACATTCCAGATGTCATGATCCATGTTAGGTTGAAGTTTTATTATGAAATTTGCTCAATTAAATGTCAAGGAAAACTTTTCTTTCCTCTAGCTCGGGAATTCTAATTCCATCAATGTAAATATTGATGTAACCATAATAAATAGAACGACAGAAGTGGCAAACATACCCGATTCTTCAGCACTATTAGTACCAGTGCTCTCCTGGGCCTTTAGTGAAGAAGCAACTTCCTGAGTCTCAGTTGACTTAGAGTTGTTTTGATTCTCGTACTTATGCTGCTGATGAGAAGAATTTTGTTCACTTGGAAGCCCTCTATTATAAGATCTTACATTTTCCTCACTAGGCAAAATGTATTTGTCCCAACCAAAAGGCTTTGCAGGATCAAATTCGTCAAAACTTTCACAGGGATCCTCATAATCGCACCTCGACTTTTCAACCCCCATTGGATAGGTATTGGGTCGACTTACATCGGTCTCGAAAAAGGTATCCTGAATATTTCCAAGATTGCAAACAGCACGATCGCATCCCTTCTTATATAAATTGTGAAAATAGCCAGGAAGAGGTGAATTCATATTAGGTGGCCAAGAATGGTAAGAAGACGGATAAGCAACATTATTAGAATAAAAATATCTGCAGTGATCGGTAGAGTGAAATCCAAGAAATCCATCATCTTCATGGTAGAAATGCTTGTCATTAGAATAAAGCGAGTGACAGATATTAGATTGGTAAGTGGGAAGGCTGTAGTAGTCTTCAGAGCCCGCCGAATTTGAACTGCCATCAAAAAGTTCTGGACAATGAACTGAACCTGCATAAATGAGTTGACTATCAGTACCATACTACCATTATGAACACTAATTCTTTAGAAAACTGAATGATTTCTATTTGTTGTCTGAATTCGGTAGATGAGACCATATCAGTAAAATACGGGGCGGCATAAGAACGTTGTTCGATACGGACGAGTTTAATATAATTTCTCATTTAAAAATATGTTTCAAAATTCGGCATATTATATAATTCATATTATAAAAGTTCTAAAATTGTAATATTTTCTTATTAGAAATATTTCTGTGGAAGTTTAAAACGGGAAAAAGCCTAAAATCCATGAATTGTACAAGTATTAAATAGATTGTATCAACGATACGAATATTTTCCATTAAGTTCCATATCAATTCAGGAAACAGGAGTTTTTTTTTTTTTTTTCCAATTATAAGTACGCACGGGGTATTAAAAGACAAGAAAAAGTTTCTAGGGATGAGACATCAAGATCCACAATAAAGTGAAAAATTAGAAACCATGAAGAACAAAATACACTACTGAGTACTGACCATCAAGATGATCTGCAGCCGGTCCTGCTCTACAAGGAATATGATTATTTTGTGAAAGTGATTGCTCATCATCGCTGAACTGGGATCGTTGAGGCATGATATTTGTGCCACCCGTAGCAAAAGGGATTGATCCAGGTTGGAGGTAACTGAGGTCAGCTCCACCACAATGGATGGGTTGCGTATATCCAAATGGCTCATATTGCGACTGGTAATATTCAGAATCTTTGTACTGATTCATACGAGGGACAGTGACAGGGGGCATTTCCACATGATTGTAGTTAATCTTCTCCATTAAAAATGATCCTGTGTACAACCAAAAAAAAAAAAAAGGGTCATCATGCAGTTCCACAGTTAGTATTTTTCTATCAAGAACAATATTGCTTTCGACTCTGACTATTCTTATCACAAAGTGAGGACATGTAATATATGCTACTTTCAGACCAGATTTCACTAATATCCCTAATCAGTTTCAACCATTGTGCTTTTCAACTTTGTAAAGTAACTAGAAGAGTAAAAGACTGCAGCTGATCATTATAAATTTTTGGTACCAGAAATCACCAAAACAGAGGAACCAAAAGAGTGTATATATCTCAAACAATTAATAACTTAAGACGAACTTGTTGTGAAGATTGGAAACATTAACGTGATTTTGCCATTTCATAAATGACTGTGGTTGCAAGTTAACTTCTGATGATCAAACCATATTACTAATCTCATAAATAAGAACATAATCGTAAATTCAATTAGCTCGAAATTTCAGCGAAAGGTCACAAATGTATGTGCCCCACTGCCCCCATCAAATAAACAAAACTCGTATGCTGATGTAGTTGGTGACGATTTTATATGATGTAAAACCCCAGTTCATTGACTGGATTTGAAACTCTTCAAAAAATTACGTCGAAAGCACATTATATATTGGGATGAAAAGATTAAACTGAAAGTGAAATCGGACTGGGGAGTATGACTGCAATCAACAAACAATACTGCATTCAGAATCCATAAAAATGTCTCCTAATTTCCAAAAAAAATCTAAAATCTAAAATGTACCTTAAGATGAACCTATTAACGAATAATCAATAAATCCTGCTGTTTCATCAGAATCTAAAAGAGCTCAATCCCCCAAAAAATTGACTAGATAAACAAAAATTTTATGCTGGGTGTTGTATCTAAAATCCATATAAATTATTGACTAATTAAATACGGGATTACTGGCTACGATAAAGATTTAATATTTCTATCACTGGTTATTTAGAAAAACTGTAACAATAATAATCGAACACTGTAATCGCCCATTAACAAACAAACTGGAACTACAATGATGATCGAACATTGTGATATCCAATCGGCAAACAATTTTTCACAAACGCGCGAAAGAAAGCAATACAATAATTTCTGAAAATAACAAAACGTCATAAAAAACTGTAGTAACAATAATAACAATAACAATAATAATAACAACAACAATGATACAACTACAAAGAAACTAGAATAACAATAACAGAACACTGTAAGTGCAAATTAAGCAACAATTTCGCCAAACACGCGATACATATCCATATATATATACATATACATATATATAGAGAGAGAAGGGGGGAGGGGGAGGAGAGATGGGAAAAACCCTTGCCTTCTCCCTTAAGCAAGTTGCCCGAGCAGACAATAATGATGATGAAGTTGCTGCTACCGAAGACAAATTACAAACCCTAAAAATCGATATATTGATACTCCTATATAGATATATATGTGTGTGTATATATATATATGTGTGTGTATATATATATGTATATATAGAGAGAGAGAGAGAGGAGAGGAGAGAGAGGGGATTTCATAATC
>MKEJ01018552.1:0-10711 GCA_001753735.1 Embelia ribes
AAATAGGAAATTAACCAAATTTTTTAAGCTTATTTTTGTATTTCAAACCTATGTTATGATTGAGGTTTCATTCTTTTGGCTAATTTTGTCTCATCTTTAAATGATTCACTCTTTATCTTTTTTTACCTTTTGCTTTTCCCCCTCAAACAGTTCACTATCAAGATTTAAGTTTTAGTTATTCTATTTTGAATGAAAACTCAGAACGCATATAGTTGCTGAGACATTTACAACTCACACCTGCAATGCAAATATCAACCTCACCTGCAAATGTAATTAATTTAACTAATTGTCTTTGAAGAAAAAAAAATTACTCTAAATGGTGCTATCAAAAGAAAGCAAATAGGATAACCAATTGAAGAGTCGTTATGTAACGAGATTTAGGGGAAATGATTGCGAAGATATTTTGGAAATTTTGTAATACCTTCAAAATTGTTCTGGTTGCAATTTTGAAAATTGTGTAATAATTTTGGAAGCAGAACTACTACATGAAACAAGTTTTTTCAAACGGTAGATTTTTGTGATATTTTAAGATGATTTTACTAAGAAAAAAACACAGGTTTTAAAAGTTTTCAGTCCAAATTGGATAAATAATACAATAACAAAGAAAAAATAAATTCTACACTTTTTGTCTATTATTTGGGTGAGGAAAAAAAAGATAATATTATCTTCTTCTTGATTATTCACGTTTCAAATGTAGCAATTTCTTTAAGTATAATTCTATTTAGAATTGCAGTATATTTTTGGAACTAGTGTCCATCTTTGATTGAATAGTTGAAAATGAATAGAACCACTGGTGAAAGCTTGCATCAAATTTCTAAGTTCCACCAAAAAGAAGTTATGACAAAGTAATTGCTTGGGTAAAAATTGAAGGCACTTTTAGTAATTCACCCAAAATTAAGCATGCAAACTATGTTTATGTATGTAACCCATCTTACACATCCAAGGACAATGGCATGGGCGATAGGGACCAACAAAACAAGACAACATTGTTCCATAAAAATTAGAGCGGGTAACGAGTCAAGCTGCTCGCGAGTTGCTCTTTGGATATTTGGCTTGAGTTCGGCTTGAAAATAATTGTGTCGAGTTGAATCTCAATTTTAAACTCGATAGTATTAGTGAGCTGAGCTTGAGCATAGAGTAGCTCGGTTATTTAGGCTCACGAGCCGTTCGAAATAAGTACAATATATAGCATTATATATATATATATATATATATATATATATTTCACGTAATTAATGTTGTAAATAAAATTTATCTTAAAATAAATATTAAAATGTATCATCAAAAATTTATTTTACCTCTATTAATATTAACCATCGATATGTCATTATAAATATTTTAATCATTTCGAATTTAAAATTCACTAAAAAATTATTAAAATATTATTAACATTTAACACTTTCGAAATTAATTTTGTTTACATAATTTTGTATAAGAGTGGATGAAAATCTAAATAAAAAATCAATATTGAGATCAAACTGATATAAGATTATTTAAGAATCAAATGGCAGCTCGTATGCTTTTTAAGCTCGGCTCAATAAAAGCTCGGCTCAAGCTCGGCTCGAATGCTAATGAGCTGAACACGAGCCATAGTTTTTCTTGACGAACCGAGCTCGAGCACTGAAAGCTCGGCTCCTGGCCATCCCTCTGTAAAACTATAATTATTCCGTCCAATTTTGGTATTCATTTTTTTTTTATTTGTCCCATATTAAAGACAAATTTCATTATTTAAAAGATAATCAAAACGGATTGAAATATCGTGCTACTTCCACTTTTTTGCTACTGTGCTGTTACTAAAAAAATAATATTTTTTTTTTCAAAATGATTGGATTCATAAATTTAAGTAATTTATAAATATCGCAGCAATATTTTTCGAAATTTATTTAACATTAATTTATATAAATAATATTATACACAGAATCAGGTACCTAAAAATATTATTTTATTTTCTATCTCCAAATAAATTTTGAAAAAATATTATTGTAATCTTTATAAATTATTTAAATTTATCACACTAATCATTTTGGAAAAAAATTAAAAAAGCATATATATTTTTTAATAACATCACAGTAACAATAAAGTATAAACAACACAAAATTTCAATCATGTCAAAATAACCATTTTACTTACATAACCTCGTTAAATGCATTTTTTTTTTAAATAAACCAGACTTTTCACAATTTCAGTGAAGAGTATCACTGTAAAATAAGCAATATGTTAAATGTTCCAATTACTCTAATTAATTTTTCCTTAACCTATTAATTGGGATGGACGAGGCATAAAACAGTAGAAAACTCCACCTAGAAAACAAGGGGATAATAAGAGGACTTTTTTTCTTTAATGGGGCAGGTGGGACCCAAATATTATCTGAATGGGTCACCTGTCCCCAAAATGACTAGAATGGTGCATCAGATTTAATTCGCCAATGTGTATGGCGAACTACTATTATATACTTCGCCACACTCCATGGCGAATTATTATTATTAATTTTTTTTTATAATTCGCCACTTTTAATGGCGAATTTATTTATTTATTATTTTTTTTTATAATTCGCCACATTTGCGAATTTAAAAAAAAAAAAATCTTTTTATAATTCGCCACTTTTAATGGCGAATTTAAAAAAAAAATATTTTTTTTTATAATTCGCCACTTTTAATGGCGAATTAATTTTTTTTTTTTAATTTGCCACTTTTTTGGCGAATTTAAAAAAAATATATATATTTTTTTATAATTTGCCACTTCTTAAAACGAATTCTTAAATATATATATATATATATATAATTCGACAATTCTTAAGGCGAATTCTTAAACTTTTTTTTAATTCCACCATTCTTAAGGTGAATTCTTAAAAATAAAAATAAAATTTTTTTATAATTCGCCACTTATTATGGAAAATTAAAAAAAAAATTATAATTTTTTTTTTATAATTCGTCACTTATTATTATTATTTTTTTTTTATAATTCGCCACTTATTATGGCGAATTAAAAAAATTTATTATTGCGAATTTAAAATATATATATATATATATATAATTCGCCAGTTGTTTTGGGGATTTTAAAAAATTAATTTTTTTTTTATAATTTGCCATTTCCNNTTTTTTTATAATTCGTCACTTCTCAAGGCGAATTTTAATTTTTTTTATAATTCGTCATTTTTTAAGGCGAAACTTAATTTTTTTTTAATTCAATAATTCTTAAGGCGAATTCTTAAAAAAAAAAATTTATGGTGAATTTAAAAATATTTTTATAATTCGCTACTTCTTAAGTCGAATTGTAAAATTTTTTTATAATTCGCCATCTCCCTTGGAGAATTTATTTTAAATTTTTTAATAATTTGCCAAAAAGTATGGTGAATTATTTTAGTTATACAATTTTAGTTATTTTAGGAACAAGTGACCTATTGACTCCAAATTAGGTCCCTCCTACCCCTTTAAAGAAAAAAAGCATTGCTTGTTGAGTGCTGTTTTTACTTTTTATTTTTTCCATTGAAAATTGAAGTATATGGTATTGGTAAATCTTAAAGCATATGCATTCTTGTTATGCTTTTATTTTAAGAGTGCTTTCAAAAGTCATTTTTATTTTTTTTTTATAATTAATTACCAAAATCTCAATTATATTTGCTATATTCCATTAACATAACTATTTTTATCTTTGTACAATAAAAAACATAAAATTATCAAACACCACACTATGTGTTAAAATAAATTTTAGAATTTATATACAAATATTAGGATTATACATATTTTTTAAATCAGCTTTAAAAAATAAACTTTGAGCAACAGATAATAACTAAGGCCTAGTTTGGAAGTTCTGGTATTTTTAAAAATTCATTTCTTAAAATTATTTTTAAAAGTTGATTATAAAAACAGATATAATTTTAGTGCTTGGTAAATAAATTTCAAAAATTATTTTGATAAGTAGTGTAGTATTTGGTAAATTGGTAATTTTTTTTAAAAGATAAAAATAGGTATGTATGGAAAATGTAAAAAATATAATTGAGATTTTTTTTATAATAATTAATGAAATAAATACATAATCAAATTTTCAAAGCCTCCCCTAATATTATTTCTAAAAGCACCTGTAACGTCCCAAAAATTCCGTATTAAAATTTTCGCTTTGTTCATCTTACATTGTAGTTGTATTGGTGCTAGTATGAATATATTGTGGTGTTATCTTTTTATGATAGATCTATACATTAGCATGTGTGGGCTTAGCATGGTTGCGAGATGCATTGTGGAGGTATAGCACTTTATAATAACATTATTAGAATGTGTAGAATGACATTTGAAGTTGAAGGGTGAAGTTTGGAGTTATTTTTGGCAATTTTAGCCATTCGAACGGTATAGTCGGGTTTTAACAGTGAGTGTGTGAGATGTGTTTTATTATTTTTAGAAAAACAAAAAACAGAAGTGAGAGAGAGAAGTCACCATTGTTATTCAACCTTAAAAGCTTGGGTTGATCTCACTATGGAGCTCGGTTACGATTGCATCGTAAAGCTTAATTCTACATCAAATCGAGAGGAGAAAAAGAGGTGAAATGGAGGCTTTTGCGTAGGAAGTATTGGGACGACTTCTAGCATCTTCCTATGTACGGTAGTCAATAAACTTTAAAATAAAATAGATGATTTTGGTAATATGTAGATGTTACGAAATTGTGTGAATGCATTAATTAGTGTAAATGAATTTAGACGTGATGGAAACGTCTTCTAGGGGTAGTACTTATACCAATGAATTGACATAAATTGATATATCACCTAGGCATAACGTAGGTATAGGTTATGCAATTGTATAGGCGTAATTGATGGCGTAGAATTAATATGAACTTCCTTTAATGCAAGCTTTATTATTATTATAATAATTATTTGAGTAGTCAATTCATGATAATTAATTAGCTTATATTCATGTTAAAGTATGGTTTTACAATCTACATATTAATGCAAGCATAAGTGTGGTTTATGAAAGTGGTATTTTTGTGAAAGAAATGTGTAGGCGAGTGTGTTTTCTTTCAAAATTGGGACAAATTATTTAAAAAAAATGTGGGAAGCAATGAGATCATTCAGTCTTACCGTGATAGTTGGAAAATCAGATATGGGATTTTACCATTAACTATTTCATAGAGTGGGTGAAGGTTAATAATTGATTACGTCATAGAGTGGATGACGAATCTTAGTATTTAAAAATATAGTGAATTTAGTCTCAAAACGTGTAGTGTTGGTGTATATTGTGTGTCTGTTGGCAGGGGAAACATTCATGATCATACTCATATTTATATTCATGATATTTCCACATGTTTATACATAGTTCAATCATATACTTATAGTCTAATCTTTCTTTTATAGTGGAGTTACTTGGTTAACTATTACATCTTTTCTTTCTTCTTCCTACTTTGTCATAATGCTTTACAGGTGCCGAGGCGGGCGCGGAGAATCAGTAGGTGCTCTTGCAGATTTGTACATATTTTATTAGTGCCATTATTTAGCACTCTATGTATTTACTTTTAATATATTAACGTACTCTGATAGAGATGATATTTTGATAAGCATAACACTTGTAAGTTGTATTTTGTAAACTGGCGAATTTATTTCGATATCATACATATATATGTAATTTTTGGAATTGGGATTGGTCTTCCTCCTTTCTGTTAGCATAACTTTCCTTTTCTAAAGTTGTTGTATTCTTTATTATAGAATGTGAGTAGGAACATACTGCAGAGGCGAATAAATGCGATGTAAATGGCGTAGTTGATATTTTATTTTTCTTCTGGAATCTTGTATGTTATATTATATTCCATTATATTTTTCTTTTATTGTATCCGCATCCCCAGGTTTATAAGGATTCGGAGCGCGATAACACCTTTAAAAAATTAGAAACAAATTATTAAAAATAGATAAGTTAGACTTTACCAAACATCTTAGACTACAAGTTTCAAGGAATAAAAAACAAAAAATATACAACAAAAATCAACCCCAACTGACCCCAAATTGTTCACCAAAAATAGAAATGGTTCCCAAGATGTACATTATTAAAAAAGTTGGCTGGTTAGTAGTGGTGATTTGATTTTGTAAAATCTTAGCTTTTGGATTTAGGCCTGCTGTTTATTTTTCTACTCTCTTGCTCTGTTACAGCATTCACACCGGTCTTTTTTATTTTATTTCTAAATCTTATTTTCTAAAAACTTATTTTTTATATTAAAAAAAAAAACGGAATCATACCAAATTTTCTAAAAATTAATTCTACATATCATAAATATTAATAAACAAAAATAATAAATTCTGAAAAAATATTTACCCAATATATTAGAATATTTGTCTTCTTTTGGTGCCAAAAAAATATTTTTTTAATATAATTTTTCTGGAAATAGAAACCCTGATGTGAGAATTCATCTATTTAGTTTCTCATTTTAGAAATTAAAGGGAAGAAAAATGTGGTTTAAGAAAGACGGATGTGAATGCCCATAGTATCCGGTAGGTGGAAAAATTTTTATTCTTCAAGAATGGCTAAACGAGTCTAAAAAATATGTATACTAGAACACAACCATCGTGTATTATGTTATTGTTTTTATATCATATTAATATTAGTTATTTCTTAAAATTAATTTTGATATTTTTTTAAAATGAAATAATGTATTTCTTCTTTTTTTTTTTTCCAATTATTTATAATTTTATAAAAGATCGGATACAATAAGATTTTTACTATGATAATATTTTTACAAGAATTTTAATATCTAAAAATTTCTAAAATATATTTTGATTCTTAAATATAATTTTAATAATTATTAATATTATAAACTATCTTATAGTTATGCGAAGATATGTGTACATCTTGGTAATGGTGTGTGATCTTGCAGGATATTTGGTTTTAATAATTTTATTATGATAAGTTTATTATATATTTAATAATTTCTATCAAGTAATTGTGCAGATAAATATTACGATTAATACTAATATAATTAGAGGGGATAACTTTTATACATGTAAGCAATATGATATTGGAGTTTACATTACAAAAAGATGGGAAAAGTTCTGCAGAAATATGGGTACATGAGACTAAAAATGCATACAAAAATGAATACAAAAAGAATTGGCTATGTTTTACATACAAATATGAATATTAAAGATGGGAAAGGTTCTGCAGAAATACAGGTACACAAGACTAAAAATGCATATAAGATGATGTATCAGTTGCATTAGTAGAATCTCTAGATAGAATAGATCGAGCTTCCATGATCGAACGAGGCGGCTCCAAATCTTTCTCTTGAAGAGCGTTTCCTTGCAACCTCTGCATCTGAGAAGCACAAGTGTCGTCTAGAATCTGTGACGAAAACAATTATAACTGTATCAGCCTTATGAACTTATTAGTAGGACGTTTTGTCGATATACTAACGCTTTCAACGTTAATACTTACTCCAAGAGCATAGTATGAGCCATTGTACCAGACTCGGTTTTCTTTTCTACCCTCCAGAAATCTCAACACAACCTATGAAAAACGCCCGGTACGAGGGAATTTAGAACCACTAAATTCAGTTATGCATGATTGAAATACCTCTCGTATGCTTTTTTTTTTTCCTTACCTGGCCCATTCTGTCCCAGAGACCACGGCACATGGCAACAAATATCTGGCTTGTGAAGACCTCGTGCAAGTTTGAAATGGAGTCGATGAGCTGTGAGTTTAGCATTTGCATTCTTTCACGGACCTCGGACTCTCCATCTGCTTCCTTTGTTTCCTCTAAAATCTTTTTGAGCCTTGTGCTCCGGTTACCTTGCATCTGCAACAATCATGTATATTTGTTAAAAGAACGAAAAATCAATCATCGGACTTAATATTCATCTGGTAATTTCTTAATTTATGGATGATTCTAGTATCCATTCCGAATTGGTGGGAGATAAAAAAAAGGGCACCATCCGGAAGGCAAAACTACCGAACATGAGTTAGTCTTTCCCATGAAAAATCATTGTACCAAGCAAATATAGCGTAAAAGAGCTGGCACCAGTCAGAAGTCAATCCTACCGAAAATAAGAGAAAGAAATTTGACTCTTTCGAGTTACTTTTTCTCACGATTAAACTTTGTACCCTTTATAGCGTAAACGTTCTGTAACATGGTAATCTTGATAACTCTCCAATAAGTTTACATGTTTGGGGCTTACATTTATATAATAACGAGTATGTTGCTCTGAGTTTTGAAACGGAAATGAAAAGCAGAATTAGTAGGGCTTACATTGTTGACGAGCATCTCTATTGTCGCCTGCATGTAATTTTTGTACTTTGTTCTCAACATAACCGTCACTCCATTCATCTGCTCCCCAAAATACGACTTTTTATCTCCAATGACTGGTAGGTTCGATGCCCAAGATTTCAAAATGTCCTCAACCTTGCAGTGAAGAACATCTAGTATTCTCTTGATGGTGTTCAAAAAAGTCCCCAACTGCATAAGATGCAAATGAAATATAGTCAACAACTATACAAGATGTACAATAGTTGTGTTAAGAGAATAAGCCCACCTAACTAGAGATCCATCTATAGCTCATCATAGTGAGCCCTTGGAACCGCATATCCTTAATTGAATCTATAATAGAAGAGCTTAGGTTGAGGAATCACCCACAATTCATAATTTACGAATGCCATACTTGGTAATAGTACATTCGGGACCGTCCCAAAGCCCCCGAAGCTCAACTTGTCTTTGCTTCCATATACATATAGGCAGCAGCATTAATCCCACCAAATCCGGCGCCTCTAGTACTAGGGTTGGCTCCTTGCAGTTCTCCCTTTAATAACGGTAGATAAAAACGAATTGTCTCGCGACGTTCTAGACCCAATGCGGTACTGTATGCTTTTGATTTCATTAACTCAAACATAGAATGGCTTTGCTTTGCCAGCAAAAAGGGGGACTTAAGTCTTACTTTACAGTTTGTTTAATTTTCTTTTGAGAATCTTTAGGTTTAGTTCTTGTTTTCATTAGTTGTGGGACTCGAAGTTGAAATCCATGTTATTTCAATTTTCCTACACAAATAGATTTTGGAACCAATGGAAACAACTTAATGCAGCTACATACCACTAATTTAAGGCTAACTTAGCTACCCATTGCAAAGTTGTATAAATTTCACTGGATTTAGCATTAAAATTTTTTACTCACTTGACTCGGAACAGAATAAAGAGCATTTGATTGCCTTCTCGTTAGCTTCTGAACTTGCATGCCTAGTCTTTTCGGAATGCTATCTTTCAGCGGGGTCAAGATATCACTGTACTGCTTTTCCATGGCTTTAACAATAGCTCTTTCCACATTTGCAACAGCCTGAGAGAGAACATCTTTAATTAGATGAGAGTCTTTTTTCATTTTCAGGCATGATAATAGTGTAAGAATAAATGCATTTCGAACTCACATTCTCCAAAACCAAAGAATACTGAGGCCACCTTGTCATCACCACTTTGTATTCTGTAAGCATTTGTTTGATTTTCTCATACATTTCCTCGGCAAAAGGCGTGGTTGAATGATTTGTAAGTGCTCCACACCATGGTACCTGCAAGTCGCAGCTTCTTATTTAGACGAATGCTTTTATGTAACTAAGAGTATTACCGAGAGACTAGTCTAATATAAAGTTCAAGAGTGCATTAGTTATGCTTTCAACAGCTGTTTTTGGCTCCACTAATCAAAAGTTTCGTTCAGAAAATACATTGAAGAAAATTTTCTTGAAAACGACCAAATTTCAGAAACCTACCAACAGCATGAAAAGGGATGAAAACACTAAATTTCAAGATTTTTGTGTTCAATTTACATTCTCCTAGCTTTCACTGATTTCTAGACAGTAAACAAAGGGAACTTAGTAGCTTTTATGTGTTTCAACTTTCGTACAAAATCTTTCTGGGATGCATGTAGATGAAAGATGATTCTCAAAACTATTTGAGGAACCCAGTTGAACATGTATCTGCAGTGTTCATTTTCAAAATCTAAACTGTTTTCCGAAATAAAATAAAACACAACTTTCATTTTTCTATCAGTCTGAAATGCAGCAAAAACTAAGAACAAAAAGAAATCTAAAACCAAGTACACAGCTGAAGACATCCTTCGTCAAAAAATATGGTGTGCATTTTCTTCTCTCCATATTCCAGTAACAATTACCTTCTCAGCCTTGCACTGATCAAGTAAGGTTAGCTGCATATCCTGGACCCAAACCATGATGTAATCGTGGAACAGATTTCTCGAATCCACACCACCTGTTACCTGGCTGAAAAATATACACAAGGCATAAAGTCGGAATGGAATGTTCACTTCTGAATTTTTGCAGAAAGCATTTTCACTGCTTACATTAAACTTCACACTGAAAAGAAAAGAGAGAGAACATGAACCTTATGTTCCACGACTCAAGATTCCGTTCAAAATCGGCCATTGCTGTCAAAAGTTCATTTACATGTGTCGAGGGACAAGATGGCGGCCAAGCAGCAAGAAAACCCCTAAGCCTCTTACACAACTCCATGTTGTAAACAGCAGCAGTGATGCTTGATAGGTCAATAGAACTGAAATGTTGGAAAATTTGGACGGTAGGCAGATGTTACTTGCATTATAAACATGCATTAATATTATATACGGCATGTGTGTTTGTTTGTGTGATTCAGTTTAAAGAAAATTCTACGAAGCTAAAGGCCCCTCTTTTTGGCTCCTTGTCATATACTAATATAACAAATCTCAAGTTGATTGGGGAGCAATACACTTACATGCC
>MKEJ01018554.1:5722-16913 GCA_001753735.1 Embelia ribes
GGTAAAACTAATTATCCGCGCAAGACCACATAAGCAATAACAACAAAAATAAAATCACCAAAACATCAAGCAAGATAGCAAAACAAAGCCAACAATAAAAGAGAAAAAAAATACCGTCAAAATAATATGTTACTGGTGAAACCCCCTTTAGTTTTATTATAACTAAATCAAGGTTACAACAAACCCTCTTATTCACCATCTAGATACCCGAGAATTTTCCTTGAGACAATCCCTCAAGAACACTACTTGGATTTTTCCCATCTCACACCTCTCTAGAATTTTTCCTTTTAAAAACCATTCAAAGAACTCTCAATAATTGTTTGAGTCTCACAATTATAAGTATTTTATGATCTTATTAACTCTAATACACGTTATATATAGTATATATAGGGTACATAAGAAAATAGAGTACAAACAGGAAGCAAATTAAATCAAATCTTCACAAACAGCTTTTCATGATCCATCACCCTATAGGGTTGCTGATACATGACCAAAGTCTGTTTACAATTTTCAGCTTGTTTTATTCCGAATTTGACCAAAAATATTCCAAGAACACCATTGTCGAATTTTCCAACTTTCGTTGCACAACGAATTTGAGTCAATCTCCACCTTTGGCAAAAACATCCTGTCAACCAAATAATCCCAAGCTCCACTTGCCATATTGTACTCCATTGTCTCCAATATTTGACCATTTCTTTGCCATGGCTACCTCTTTACCGAGATGGGCATGATGAATCTGAACTTCATTCGAATTCATTCAAGATATCCGATTTTGATGAGATCTTATCAAGATACTTTCAAACTAGCTAATCCGCCAATCCCATGACTTTTGTCGCACCTTTGCTGACAACCTTTTTACCATAATCATCCTTCCCTTTTCATGCGATACCTTGTTGACTTCTAACGAAATTACCATCTGCCTTGCCAACCACGATCTTATGACTATCGACGTTAATCTTAACAGCCTTGCCACTATGCACACTCGTACTCGCACAACAGTCACTTTTAGCAAAAATTCGAAGCTATAACCACTTCTCTACATGCAAAAGTAACCCCACATGCAGCTCCACCTACAATTGCATTCCCTTGCAACTTATGTATGTTACCCTTGATCTTTTTGCCTTCAAGAACCAAACACCCTTTCTTTAATGCTCCACCTTGACCCTTGAAAGAGTACCCTAGGGCGTCACACTGGACTAAAGAAATAAGGTTCTCTACGTATCTTGAGCTTCACCATTCCAACACCCGCAACGTCACATATCATGGCATTACCCATGTAAACCGAACACCCATTAACCACCTTGTACTAGTGAAAGTATTTCCTATACGAACACATATAGTAAGAGCACCCTGAAGCCAAGATCCAACAATTCGAGTCCTCAATCAAACCGTCCATGCTAGCAAGTGCATCCCTACTATCCTCATCCACAAAATTCACTGGTGTATCTACTTTCACTGAAGGGCATGCTAATTTGAAGCGTGCTTCTTGTCTACAATTCTAACATCCCTTCGAATTTCTAGCAGAATTTTGGTTATTGCCCCTTTTCGCCTTGACCGACCATTCGACTTCTTATCCTCCGCCTTAAAAGCAGAACCCGATGATTGCCGAATAGTATTTATCTTTCGAGTTTTCTTATTAATGATAGCCTTACACACCTTATCAAACTTCAACTTTTTTTCCCCGACGCGCCACTAAAAGTAGTAACCAAATCGTTCCAACTCTCCTGTAGCAAGGCTAACAAAGTCAAAATTTTAATCTCGTCATTAAAGTTAATCCCAACATAGCTCAATTGGGTGATAATTTCCTTGAGCCTATTGACAATCTTCAAAATTGAAGCACTATCATCCATCTGAGTGTCAAACAAGCATCGGGCTTTTCATACATCTCTAACAATGCTTCAACGAGAGACATGGTTGTCGTTTTTTCCGCAACATTAAAGGCCATATCACGTAACAAACATAACTTATCCATATCCTTCGGTTTCTCCTTTAATGGCTTCTACATATCCTTCCCATAAAGAACATCGGTAATCAACATCTTCCAAAAAGTAAAATCCGACCCATCGGATTTGTCAATCAAAATTTTGCCCCTTGAGTTCTCTATGACAATTTCTTCGCCTAAACTAAAAGCTCTACCCCAAGCACAAAGCCTGTGCTCTGATACCACTTTTGTGGATAATCGGTTCCTAAAAAAGTTGGGGTAGAGCCAATAATCAGCGCAAGACCATGGAAGCAATAACAAAAAGAAAAAAGAAAGAAAAAAAGAGAGAGAATCACCAAAATAATAAATAAGATACCAAAACAAAGCCAATAGTAAAAGAGAAAAAAATACACCTGAAATAATCGGCCAGGAAATTGTTACCAGTGAAAACCTCTCAAGCTTTATTATAACTAGATCAATGTTACAATAAAAGCTCCCACTCACCACCTAAATACCCGAGAATTTGCCTTAAGACAACTCACCAATAACACCACCTGAAATTTTCGCGTTTCACACCTTTTTAGGATTATCCTATTTGAAAACCCTTCACAACACTCTCAATAATTGTTTGAGCCACACAATTATAAGTTTTTTATGATTTCATTAATCTTGATACATGTTCTGTATAGTATATATATGGTATACAAAGAAATAGAGCCTAAACAAGAAACAAATAAAATCAAATCTTCACAAACAACTTTTCATGATCCATTATCCTGCAGGATTGGTGATCTATCACCAAGTCTATTTGCAATTTGTAGCATTTGTTTGATTCCGAATTCGACCAAAAATATTCCGAGAACACCGTTATCTATTTCTCAACCTCTGTTGTGCACTGTATTTGAGTCAATCTCCCAACATTGTTGTTGTTGACTACAGGTTGCAGCGATTCAATTCTCTCGATATAATTTTGTCACCACACATGTAGCGCATAGTGATTAGTTGTCTCTGTATACATAATTTTTATTTCGATGCAATATTTTGGAATTATCTTAATTCTGTTCGATTCGTTAACTTTACATTAATAAGAACTAGCATAACACTAAAAACAATTGTGTAATAATAATGCAAAAACCATGTTATAAACATATTAAGAGAAGTTGTCTAGCGTTAAATATTAAAAAAAAAATTGTTTAGGTTGGTCCTGATCCAAGCCTATATCTGATTCAGTTTAGTTCCAAATTAGTAACATACTAATCCGAGGCTTGAACCCAAATTTATGAATTGGACCAGTTTGGTGCCGGATCAATAGCTGACCAATTAATATTGGTGTGTTTTTTTTTAGTCTAGTCTATGTTCGGATCTGGATTGGTTTTTAGTTCCTCGGTCTTTTTGTACAACCCTAATAATGAGTATGACTACTTAGGGTATATGTGAAAAAGAATGCAAAATTTGAATTTTTTTAATGATTTTTTTTTGGCAAAATCTGAGATTTTACATAAAACTTTAATTTATATGTATTTTCATTCATAATCAACTAAAATACACTTCAAAGCATCAATTTTAAAAATTGTAATTACGATAAAATCTCATTTCGAATGTATTTTATACAAGTTCATATTTCAGATAGTTACTTTCCATAATTAATTAACTAAAGAATACCTCAAAGCATGAATTTCAGAATAAACTCACTTTAGGACAAATTAGCTAGTTCTAAATAAATTTACATAAAGTTTAGAAATTTCTCGTTTGTTAATGCTCCAATACCCACAATAGCCCTTCAGAATATAAATCTCAAAATAAACTTTTATTAGAGCAACTCTTTTTCTGGATGAAGTTTTATTAGCCAAAAAGTTTTAAAGCGTCCATATTCACAATCCAATAAAAAAAGTAGTCCAAATCATAAATTTTATAAGAATACATCTAAATTATGGCGAAATCTTGTTTTTCATAAAACTCAAAATTTACATGTTATATTGCCCATAATTAACTACAAAAACACTTCAAATCTTGAACTTTCACTCTGATTAATTATTTGACAAATCACGCTCAAAATGATATTATACTCAAAACTTTAATCCCGAATACTTCAAGATGTGGACTTTGAAAATAAAACATTTCTTGATAAATCCCGAATGATATTTTATATGCTCAAAATTTATGCTTGTTATTTTCCATAATCAACCAATAGTTACTTTCAACTATTATGTTCCAAAATAAAATTATTTTGTTTTCACATTTATCTTAAAATTTATACGTTATTTTCCCTGATCAATTCATAATGAACTTAAAATATGAAATCTTAAAACACATTCATTCTACGGTCAATCTCATTTCTAATGAGATCTCAGAAAAATTCAAAATTTCTTTGTATTATTATCTTTAGTACTCTAAGAGGACACTTCATCGTGGGGGACAAATATTGAGATGGTTAAAGTTAGAGGTGTTTGACAGGCTGCAAAGCTACAAGTTTGAATCTTGAAATTTTTAAAGCTTGCTTGTCCATTCATGATAATTAAAAGAGATATTATTTAAACTTGTTTGATAGAAAAAAGACATAAAGTATGAAAAGATTGGAGATTTAAGAAAATTCGAGTTCCATCTAATCACGTGATTAAGGTACCGACAAACCCATGTGGGCTCTTTTCATGTGTGTTTTGTAACATGGTCATGACTCGTGTCTCGTTACAAAGAATAAGAAAACAATGGCTATAATCTGCAAAGTGCTACTTAGGGATGCCGGTACCATTAAATAATAATATTAATAATCTAGTTTAAAAGCAATTTAATTTTATTTTATTTAACATTAGCTTGTTTCAGTTCAGATATAGAATAAGCATTTTGCAATTAGCATATTCTTTACCATGATAATTGTATCAGCACTCAATATCTCATTTCATGGCCCCATTGTGGATGATGTTACTTGATACTCGGTACAACAGTGTAAAATGTGTGGTACATATCAAGTAGCAATAAATTCACATCCGTATCCTGTACATTTTCTGATCACATGAGAAACATGGAGACAGAGATGCTAGGGCAAAAGAAGAGCAACAGGATCCTACTGCTCAATTTTGAACCACAGGATCTTAATTTAATGGTTCATATTTTTTTAATTTATTATTTATAAAATAAATAAATGATATTGTAAAAAAATTTTGGACTATTGGCTCAAGATCATGTGATTCAAAATTAAGCAACAGGATCCCGCTGCCTTTCTTCTGCTGCCGCATCCCTGCTCCCCATAAACATAATGAAAACCAAAAAACCTATACGTTTTAGGATGGCATATGAACAGTGGTGGACCGCCACAGGTGCAACGGTAGCCCCGGTTCTCTAATGTTGAAAATTTTTCAATATTTTCTATAGGAAATATGTCAAAACTTTGAAAATTTTATATTACAGCTCTCCCTGAAATTTTATGTCCACAATATAGTTCTTTATGCTTGATCTCTTTGATTAAAAATCATGGATCCGCCACTACATATAAACAAGATAGACCAAGGGATGATGCCAAAGCAAGTCGAGCAAAGTATAGGCATATTCAAACTTAGTTCAACTAAAAAAAAAAAAAAAATCCTACTCAAGCTCAAGCTCAATTTGAGCTCGAATTTGACTTAGATCTAAAATATGAATACTCATACTGGACATGAGCCAAGCTCAAAAAGTCATTTTTTCCAATTTTTGTAACTTAAGCAATTATACTTATATATGTATGCACATGTATGCGCATATACATAAATAGTATAATTTTATTTTTGTGCACGTTATTCGAGCTGTTAACAAGCCCAACGAGTCATGTTAATACTCGACCCCGATTTAATTGGTATAGAGTCGAGCTTGAGTAGAATAATACTCAAACCAAGCTCAAGCTAGCGGAAAAGCTAGACTCGCAGCTACACCAAACCATTGACTTTGCCATTTCCAAAAAGCTTTAAAAATCTGAAATTGCCCTTAAGCTTAGCCATAAGCATAGCATTCCAGTCCCTACATATCGAATCCTGGATACAACCCCCTGCAGATGAATAAAATTGCCTTTATACAACATATTTTTTCTATATTAAAAATTTATTGGAATTCTAACCTGGATAGCTTTTGTTTTTGGTTTAGAGCCTTTGGTAAGTTGTTTGAAACTTAATGAAAATTCTCTAGATTTTGGGTTGGGCCATTGATAGTTTGCCAATTTATATAGCTCGGCTTGATTAAATATTTTTTATCTACCGCTTATAATACACTTTTGCAGCCCTTTCATGTGGCCCATAAATGATCACTTCCACATAAATTGTTTACACGAATTTACGACCCAAAAAAGTAATATTTAGTGTGCAAGGTTCGTTTGGTTGCATCTTAAAAGTATAAAAATATTTTTTTTTGTTGGAGGTAAAAAAATATACTTTTTAGTAATACGTATAAGTATTGCATGTGTGTTTTGGTATATGTTAAAAAAAATGCATTTTTTTGTGTTAGGAATTGTAAAAAATAGTCAGAAATATAGTAAAATATGAGGGTTTATTTTTTTGGAACAATTAACAAAATATTTACTTTATTTTTTTGGAACAATTAACAAAATATTTACTTCTCCAAAAATATACTTTTAGTATTTTTAAATAAAAATATTTTATTTTTACTGGTGCTAACAAGCAATATTTTTATTTTTAAGTTACAATTATAGAAGTAATTTACTCCGGCATTACAACAAACAAGCCCATAATCTACTCTTATACAGTGTAGAAGCATCATAAACCAGTTGGTTGGTATTAACTGAATTCTTGTTGTAAGCATAATCAATAGAGATTTTTCATTGATCTGGAAACATCTAATTTATTGATTAAAAGCTACAATAAAAACAGAAAGAGGAGAGTTATTACATTAAGATTACCTTGTGTATAGTGTGTACTTGAATAGGGAGAGTTTGGTAGAATGCGACACATGAAATCTTCAGTTTGTTGCCTAAATTGATCATATGCCTTGTTTTTATTTAGCAACGCAAACTACAAAAGGAAAACCATTAAAAACAAGAATAAGAATTAAGTTACTGAAGGGCAAATATTTTCAAATAATTCTCTTACTTACAATTTATCATATTAAAAGGATTTGTAGGTCAAAAGAATTGGTCATATTATTTTAGTTTCATTTAATTACCCTCGCAAGCAGAACTCGAGCACCGGCATACTTGTTGTCCCAACTAAATATATCAGTCCCATCATTAGCTCCCAAAGATTGAATGAAATTGTAATAAAAAATATCGTTGGTCGCTCTCAATAACCATGCTGCTCCCCATAATAACTCATCCTGCAAAGAAATTAAATCAAGCATTGAGAAGAATAGCAACAATAATGAGATAAATTTAAATAGTATTTTAGTATACAATATAAACTACATAATTAAATTAAGAGCTTCAATGAAATTACTAATGTTCTACAAAAATTTTATATGTAGTACTTTTTTGAGCTTGATACATCTTTGGCTAAGATATATTTCTGTATATATTTGTGATATATCTTTGTATGTGATATCTCTGTATATATATTTGTGATACTCATTAATTAGCTAGAATGTATCTCTATATATATTTGTGATACTCATTTAGCTAAAATAGTGATCAAAGAACCTTAGACGAGATTTTGTACCTTATATCCAGAGTATGAGCAGTAAAATGGGCAGACTGCAGAACCAAGTGAGTCACTATATGCACCTCTATACTGCATCGCAAAATTCATCACATTTTTTGCAGTCTTCAACAACAATTTCGAGTACTTTGGATCAGCTACATGGAAAACAATGGAAGCAGCAGCCAGGGCAGCCGCTGTCTCCCCAGCCACATCAGATCCGGGATTGCTTGGTGAGACAGAGTAAACCGATCGAATTGTGTCCATGTCCTCGGGACGTTCCCAGCACTTGTGATCGGCGTTTGGATCGCCCACACCCACATAGAGCTTACCTGGCGTTGCAGTGGCACACTTTAGGAGGTAATCTGTTGCCCATCGGATGGCTGCCCTTGCTTTTGTGAGTTCGGGACCCAATTTTTTGCCATACTCCACAGTGCCCCATGATAACAATGTGGTGCTGTATGCCATGGGGAAATTAAACTTCACATTGTCCCCAGCATCATAGTAGCCTCCGGTTAAATCCACCTGCACATAACCCTGATGATTAGTAATTATCAAGAAAAATAAATTGAGTTTCTATTTGTGATATAAAGACTTTTAAACATTTGAAAAACTTGGATGTATCACATATGCACATATGTTGCATTTTCAATCGACACGGTATAAAAGATGCACCAAGAAAAATTAGTGGTAGTTTCATTTTTTTTCTCCTATTCAAAAATATATTGGCAACTTTTAGGAAACGTCATGTTACCCAAGAAAAGTAACAAAAATTAATAAAATACAAATGAACTAAAATTCTATGGTTTTCAGTTAAAACGCACACTACAAGAAAGATGCAATTGAACTATGGACCGTAAGTTTTTGTTAAATAATGATGGATTTAATGATGGAACAGAATAGTACATAAAAAATAACAATTAACATGGATATATTAATGACAAAGCAATTCATCGTAAAATAAATGGCGGCAAAAAGTCAACCATATTAACGACGGAGCTGCCACGGATCAGCTATGAATTTAATGACAAAAAAAATTTCTAGTTATTTAGCGACGACTTAACAACATAAATTTAATGATTGAAAATATTTGTGGGTAAATCGAGGTTTTTTTGTTAGCGACAGATTAACGATAGAAAACTTTCCGTCATCATTCCATCGTTAAAGTGTCTTATAGAATTAATGAATGAATAATTCCCTAGCTAATTAGCGATGACCTAAGGACAAATATTTAATGATGGAAATTTTCCGTAGGGAAAGTTCAATGTTTTTTCATTAGCAACGGAATTTAAAGACCGAAAAATTTGTGTCATTAATTATGTTGTTAAAGTATCGGTTGCTTTGCCTACAGTTTCTATTTTTGGAGTTAGATCAATCGCTAAATATGACATATGATATTACTCTTATACACATTCATTCACATTCACCGTATCCTTATCTTTCTACTTACATATATATATGATAGCTATAAGGCTCGTAACGCGCTATTAGTTCCGAAAGTAAACAAAAATGAGTTTGGAAAGGTTAAAATGAAGTTAGAATTGAATGTGGGACTTATCAGTCGATGTATACATAATATAAGTAGACATATGTTGTACAACAAAGATTTTTGGGACATGGGTCGATCGAACTATCAAATAAAACGTGCAAAAAAGCAACAGAGGAGTTTGATTGATTGAACTAGTATAGGGGACTTATAATGTGTTTTCACTTGGTTTGATTCAGTAACACAAAACTAAACGTAGCCACAGAGAGAGAGAAAGAGAAGAAAAGTGGCAATTTTGAGGCTAGAATTGTGATCTCGTGCAATTTGAAATTGTCGTAAGCGTTCAGGACATAGAGTTGAACTTTCGACATCATTGTTGTCATTTGAATGTAACTTTCTTCCGTTCTCTCGAAATTTTTATGGTCCTAGTAATTTTACCGTTGAATGAAAATTATCAAAAATGTGTTTTAATGCTTCGTTATCGATCTTGCATTGTGTTTCATAGATTCGATGGAGTTTCGAGTAGTTTTCAGTGAATTATAATCCGTACAGTAATTGTCAGATTTACAGCAATCCAATGACTTCTAGGCTAAGGTACAATTAGGGTAACTCGTTAATTCTTCATTGGCTACATTTTGATCATATTAGATTTTGTGGTTTAACTTTTTACTTTTATCTTAGGGTAAATAGTGATTACTTTTACTGTATTAGTCACGCTATGGTAAAAGGTAAAAGATAGTAAAAGTTTTGTAGCGTAAAATGTATAATGTGAAATGAATAATACTTGTGGGTAGCGAATATATGAATCATACGAACGAAATGGTACAAGATGGTTGAATGGTGAAAAATAGTAATAGTGGTTAATTGGATTATTTGGATTAAGATCACATGTTTAGAGTCCCGTAAGGGAGTAAACACACACTTAATGAAATAGATTAGGTGCAGAGTTCTTAAGTCCAATTTGTAGGATGGAGTATATGCTTTTGGATTTCAAAGGGGGAGTAAATACATATCTAAATGAATGCTTAGGTGCAATGACTTAAGTCCAATAGTTTGGTAAGTTCGGATTAAGTATGCACATTTATATTTCCAACGGGAAGTAAACGCACACCCAAATGAATGGTTAGTTGCAGTGACTTAAGTCCAATCACTCATATTCAATTCGAGTATGATACATATTTTGATGATTCTTGCACGATAAAATGGGGAATATGCATGATGTTAAGAACTAATGACATAAGTTAGAACATGAGAACTCGTGTGCTATGATATCACGTATGATATGTGAGTTGTATAGATATATATATGACGTTGGTTCCATTTTTGAATTGTCAGGTAATCCTAATTATTTGTCATGTTTTGTTGACCATATGAACATGATGGTAAACAACATTGAAGGACAAAGTATTTGTGGTTAGACATCGCGGATATTCATTCGGGTAATAGGTGTGTCGGTGTATGATCATGTACTTTCATTTATTTATGACCAATTAGGCCAAGACTTATGTCGTATTTACATTCATGAGACACGATATTGTATTATATGCGGGCAAAGGTTTGGCCTGAATAGTAAAAGTTGTAAACTATATATTTGGAATTCAAATGATGTAATAAGAAAGTGTGGAATAATGTGGGTATGTAAGTACTGTGCAATAGGTGATATATTGGGATTTTGAATTCCACGGTGTGACAATAACTCTCTTCCATATGATTTCGTAATGATATTGATTCAATTTATTTTCTATCAGATCTCACAATATCATCTCTTTGATATGGTTATCTATTTTCTCTTGAAAGTTAGTCACTTTTTGGATTGTAAATTATTTATATATTGGTGACATCTTTTTGGAATGTTAGTAATAGATCTAATAATTATAGGATTATTTAGATTCTTCATATAGGGATTCATATATATAGTGAATTGAATTGTTATTGATTTATGTTAATATTTCCGAATAGAAAAATAAGGTTTGTATGGCATCTTGGAATATAGGACCGTTGACCGGTAGGCTGATAGAGATTGGAGAAATGATAAATAGAAGAAGGATAAATATTTTATATCTTTAAGAGACTAAGTGGATAAGTAAGAAAGCCAAAAAGATAATACTATGAGGTTATAAGTTATGGAACATGGGTAAAAATAAGAATAGAAATGGGGTTGGCATAATCATTTCT
>MKEJ01018557.1:0-11181 GCA_001753735.1 Embelia ribes
CAAATAAATATTAAAAATGAAAGTGTTACCAAACATGTAGTGCCCCGAATCCCGAGAAATCCAGGGATGCAAGTTTATATGTTTTCCTTTTTGAAGATAAAAAGGAAGAAAAATTTTATTGAACAGAAAAAAAAATGAAACACATTTTCTACCGTTTTCTCATCAACGCATCTAATCGCTTCTACAGGACGATACTACTCACAGTTTACAGCATTTCACATCAGTACAAAAAAAAATAATCTAATCTAGAACAGAAGGTCAAAGGCCAATACCAACGCCAACGCCAATGCCGAAAAATATATATATAAACAATGTAAATCTGTCTGTTTATGGATACAATACTACAAGCTACATGCTTGTCAAACAAAAATGATATTGGACGGTATACATATGTTCTCGATCTCATAAAGGATAAGAACATATCTATACTTTCACTTTTTAAACAACTTCTACATCAATTTCTACTACAACTATATCAGTGTACGCTTTTATACAAGTTCTACAAAATGAAATACTACAACATAATAGTAATGAGGCGCTACAACAAAATATCATCTTCGTCTTCTCTTGCGCTTGTCATAGTGAGCCGAAAATATATACATATACAATGTGGCATCACATCATCCGTGATACTTATTACCCGCCTTAGGGCCTATAAGAGAAGAAAGGAAAAAGGGGAAAAGTAATGGTTTGACAATCTACAAAAATGTAAATATGAGTCTAAGCAATATATGAACATATATGAACATGAATATGAATAAGTCTAACCAAAATATAAATCATGGAATGAACATATAAACTACTCATATATGCAAGGTACGACTCTTCTATGTGAACTGCACTAATACTACATGCCTGCCACTTCGACATTATTTTGGACATGTATCTACTCCTCCTTTATAAAACTGGCGCTATACGCCACTAAGTTTCGCGCCTGTTATGCAACGGAGTCATAGCTTTCATTTACTCTCGCTTGACAATGCGTATAATAAATGGATAATCCCTGTTGCAGATTTCCTGTCTTTTATGATAAGGTTGTATGCCTTATTTCTTCTTTATTTATACAAGTGATACACTGTCCTAAACAAATGTCCTTCTTTTCCACCAAGGCAAATATCATGGTTACATACTCATGCCAACTACATTTCTACACATGATGTGTGTAATATTCAGCAAATGAATAACATGTAAAGATGAGCTACGAGAATTATATATGAATGATAACTACAATATCAACATTTTAATTTAACTTCATAAATTTATGCGTTATATTAATTCTAATACAAACTTCTACTCCAATGACAATTCTTATGAACGTATCAATCCACGTTCCTTTACGGTACCCCACAAGTCTACAATTCAAGTTAGCGTTCATCCTACAAAAGGGATTGTGTCAATTCGTCTTTTTTCTATGGTAGCATACATGAACACATACGACAGATTCTCAAATTTATGTTGAAGCTCATTTTCTATTGTACCTACAAATATCTTAGAAGCACTCCTGAGCCTTTTGAGCAAAAGCCCCAAATTCACCGTTTCTTCACCCAGCGATTTGATCTATCAAATGAAATCAAATCATTAAACTCCGAGACATAAAAATGTTCAACACATAACGGTGAACAAGAATTACAAGAAAAATTTCACGCACGAAAGATGTACGAAAATCGAGACAATTCCAACCGAAAGGAACGAGAGAATGACTTACATAGAAATGATCTCCTCTTCACGAAGGCAAATAAAATCCACTTTCTGGGTAGATTAGGGCACTGAGGCTAGATGATATTGGAGCTAAAAGGTATGAAAAAAATATGAAACCACACTTCTTTCTCTGTAATTTTGGAAATGGCAAATTAGAAATAAAGAAGAAGAGTGTTTGGTCTTCGTAACTTAAGTTAGTCAAAACAGTTAGATCGATCGATCTGACAAGTTGGATGGATTCAAGTGCAGTTGGATCTATCAGACCCTCTGGAATTTTTGTAAAAAATGCTTTGGATTGAAAACTTACAAAAACGCTCGGAATTACTTATAGACACTAATAGAAGTGTCAGACAACTTTCGAATAGGTATTTGAGTGCCTGAAACTCGATATATGCGCCTTAAAGCATCTACCGGCAAAACCCAAATTGCAACTACGTTTCTACACTAACAACCAATCAATAAAAAATTTCTACCAGGGCATTGCCCCACACCTCGCAAGGGGTGACTTCCAATTGACTCTTGCAACCTGACCGGGCAGGTTGAACCCTGCAGTTATAGCGGCAAACACTACTATCACAACATATAATACATATTAATAATATTTATCATGCTATATAAAATTATTAAATTACGAAATATTTTCTCTGAATTTCCGAGACATTATAAAATGGGCCTTAAAAAATTCTATAGTTTAACTTAATAAGCTGCTAACTTAGAAAGAGCAAGTCAAGCGTAGGCTTTTTCTTGACTTTTATTGTTTCATGGATTTTTCATTTGCCTTTATACTTGTTGTAATATTATACTTTTTGGTTTATACAAGAAAGAAAAGAAATAATTTCCTATTATAGATGTTCAAAGTGAAAGTAGGAAGAAAGTATCGTATTGTTGTTATAAGGTATAAATTTATCCTATAAATCATTTCATTCTATGTTATTATGATCTTTTTTTTTGCAATTATTTGTATTCGATATGTATATCAAAGTATAAGATATAAGGTTATATTTTTCAAAGTAAATAGTCAGGCTTTAGAACAAAATTTTATCAAGAATTAGTTTATATTGTGCTCAGTAGAGAGTGCATATTATTGGAAACACGTGATTTTATATCATTTAAGAATAAAGCAAGATAGATAAAATATACACTAATGGGTTTCTTTCTTAATTGCGCTTAAATTTTTAATTTGGTATGAGTTCCATATGTGAATATATGATGGTCTCTTGTGTATACGTGTGGGGTTGTCTACTTATTAATGTGTAATCTCCTCCAACAAGTGGTGTATGAGCCAAAGGCTGATGATCCTATATGAAACTTTACATGCAGTGGCATTTATGATTGTATGAAAAAGCACAGAGTCATGGGCGTAAACGTGGTAAGGCGGGTGAATGTACCGTTGGAGATATGGTGAATCATTTAAAGTTACCACCTGAGTCATGGTCGCAAGGATGAAAAGGTGATAGGAAAACCATCAGAGTCATGTGGCAAGATATCAAAGTTATGAAATTGATGTAGTATGGTTGGAGAGTAGAAATTTGAAATTAAGGGAGAGTTCAATATGGTCACATGCTGGTGGAGTTTTTTTTGGCATGGTTGATACCACATAACTTAGGAATAAATAAAAAAATACTTAACATATACTAATCAACTTACCTTATCGGATTAACCTTTTAGATGAGTATAAGTTCTAAAAGTTGTTTGTTGGCCTCTTGTGCACATATGTGGATTTTGCCATTAATGCGTAATCTCTCCAACAACCAGAAACAAATATCGGTGAGCAAAATAATCGTGTTTCTTGCATCGTTTATAGGCTACAGTAGAGGCATGTGATGGTAATTAGAAGCACTTATTTTAGTCAATACACTATGGAAAATCTGACTTTTTAACTACCATGAGTTGCAACCCTAATAAAGAGAAGGTTGAAGTTTTATTTAAGGATAGTCAAATGATATAAGATATCTCTAATCTGAAAGTATGTCTTTTTCATACAATGCAATAAGAATTGAAAGATCAATTATTAAAAAAAAAACTTTTGGTTGTGTAGCAACTCATGTTAATGTCATAGAACTTTTAAAAAAAGGTCTGTCGTACTCTTATTTGTTGATTAATAGAGTAGAGCATAAAGTTAGACAATTTATTATTAATAAAATACAAATGGATGGAAATAATTATGAATTACAAATTGATAGTGATGACTATAAAGTAAAATTATTCATGCAATTTTCTCAAACACTTCAAAATTCAATAAGGTGAAAATAAATTAGAGATGAACATGAATATAATCATAATTTTTCTATCGGGGGCATAATATTTTCTAAATGCTTTTTTTCAAAAGTAAATTTTTTATTATTATCACTCTTTCTATTATCTTTTAAAGAATTTTAATGTATTAGAATTGCATTCATTTCCTCGACAATGAGTATATTTACTCGGTAAATATAAATTTTACTTTAGTCTTTACAAGCTAGCTCTGCAATGTAATTTTAAAACAATCATACATGTTTATGCAGATATATTCTTAATTATGTAATTATATTTTATTAAAAAAAATAACACATACATTACACGTATTCAGCCTGTATTCAATTAAAAGGTCCAATGGCCTTTCAAAAAAATTAAAAATTAAAAGGTCAAATGCCTCAGCTGCTGGCTCTTAAACGGCTATAGAAATGTGTAATAATTGATCTATTTCCAAATTGTCCGATCATAAGTCGATTATGAGTTACATATTTTTGTGGTCACAAGATATTTTATGTTATGATCCGTGTGAATCCATATATTAAAATATTATTTATTTTGAACAAAGTTATTCGTGCGATTTTGAAATTTACTAGCAAGGAAAGTCATTATGTAATTTTTCCAGAACGATCACGTTACTTCCACACGGATTTAAAACATGCTATATTAAGTAAATTCAAGGTATTACTTGTATTACACATATCCATCTTCGAGTCTAGCGAGGTGGGTCTAATGGTTGTCCCCCTCGACATGGTGGTAGCCCGCCCTCCAGCAAAACAATTGGCCAACATGCTAGCTTGTTAACATCTCATCACCATTCACTAACATCCGTCGATATATACCCGCCCACGCACAACCATGTGCTACATTTCAATCCATTAGAAGCAAATAAAGTCCGAGTCGCTTGTTCCACAAAGTGATTGTTTTTTTATTGTTTTTTCCGTTTTCGAAATGCCAATTGCCCAAAGACAAAATATTATTTTTAAAAAAATATGCAGGTGTTCTTAAGCAACTCGCCGTTGAGTTTGACACGTACAAGAACGAGAACGAGGATGACGATAATCACATAGCAATCGTCACAAATGACATAGAAAAACCAGCGGCATTGGCGAGCCTTAACGACTATGGCATCAATCTCAAGAGCGGAAGAGAAATTACTTTCAGGATTGACTATGACGGGTGGACAAAGAAAATGCAAATCTACGGGGCATACCGCAACGAACCCCTAGTGAACCTCCTAAACCACACCATAGAACTGCAAAAGGTCGTCCCCAGCTTGGTATACGCGGGCTTTACGGCTTCGACTGGTACCCTCAAAGAGAGCCACCAAGTCCTCTCGTGGAACTTCACGACGATTGAGTTACCAAAACAATCACTAGACAAAAAGAAGAATGTTACGTTGATAAGTGTTACGACTTCTTTAGTGGGGTTTCTTATGATTATTGCGGTTATCACGCCATTTGTGCTAAAAGCGCGTAAGAAATATAAAGAGTCGCTTGCAAGAAAATGCGATATTGAGTCTCGAATAGAGTTGTCAAATGGCCCTAAATTGTTTGCTTATAGGAATCTTTCGAGGGCGACTCATAACTTTAGCAAAGATTATTTATTGGGATCCGGGGGATTCGGAAGCGTTTATAAAGGCATCATGCCCGATCGTACGACTATCGCCGTCAAGAAGATTTCATCAACATCGAAACAAGGTGTGTTAAAGTTTGTATTTCAAGTTATTGTTATCAAATTTTTTCGAATCATTTCCATTATTATTCACATATTTTCCCCAACACTTTCCGTTAGCAATTTTTTCCGACTAATATATATTTGGACAATCTATTTGTTGCTTTTAATTAACAATTTTTTTCCTAATTATAGGTGAGAAGGAGTACTTAGCGGAAATCTGCACCATCGGGCGCTTGAGGCACAAAAATTTGGTGCAACTACAAGGGTGGTGCCACGATCACAACCAACTCCTCCTCGTATACGAGTACATGCCCAATGGTAGCCTCGATTGCTACATTGGAAAAGATAAATTCCTCGATTGGGCAACTAGGTACAACATATTATTGGGCTTAGCGTCGGCTCTAGTTTATCTCCATGAAGAATGTGGCAACGTCATCGTTCATAGGGACGTGAAACCAAACAATGTTATGCTAGACTCACAATACACCGCACACCTAGGCGATTTTGGGCTTGCTAGGCTGCTTCAGAATGAGGCGATGCATACGACTATGATCGCAGGTACACCAGGGTATCTGGCTCCGGAGGTGAGCTTTTCTGGGAGGGCCACTACGGAATCAGATGTCTACAGCTTTGGGATGGTCGTTTTAGAAGTCATATGCGGTAGGAGATCGAACGCAATGATGGAAAAGTTTAGTATTGTGGAATGCGTGTGGAACTCGTACGAGAAAGGTGAATTGTTTGATTGCGTTGATAAATTGCTCAAGGGGAAGTACGACGAAGAGCAAGTGAGGAGAACATTGATCATTGGGCTCGCATGTTTACATCCTGATTATTCATTTAGGCCAAAGATGAGAAAAGTGGTTCAAATATTTTTGAACATGGACGAGCCTCTAATGGCCTTGCCAAAAACACGACCACGTGCAGTGAACTTGTTGTTTAACTCGTCTTCATCTTCATTTACAATGATAGATTTCGAATCGAACACTACAGCTAGTGAAGTTGGTAAAGAGAGTTCGTCCGAAGTAACAACAATTACAAATGGTTTGTAGAAAACTTCTTACGAGTTTTGGGATGATAATACATTCTCATGTAACACCATTGTTTATCGACAATCACATTCTTATATAAGTAAATTATTATTGTGAAAAGGACCAAATATTTCATTTTTCTTAAAACTCCAAACCAAATCTGTCATATTTTTAACTTTTAAGGACTACAAATGGTTTAACTTTGGGGCCAAATAGAATTTGTCTCAAAGTATAGGAATGACTCGTGTAATTGACCCAAAAGTTAATATACAAAATTTCTTTAATGCAGCCTTAGGTTTCAAACTTATGTAATCAATATCTATTTGCATTCAATGTAATTTAATTTTTTCAAATGGTTGGTCAATTTTTTTCCATATTTGATTATAATTGCCCACAAAATCTGAGAATGATTACTAATCTCGTAAAGAAGTGAACCTCTTCCTGTTAGTTATGATGTGGTTGGGTTGGTTACAATTTTAAATAAATATATGAAAAATAAACTCGATACATTCACTTAAAATTTTTTAATTTATTAAAGCTTAAATAAAAAATTTAAGCTGAGAAACCAAACTCTATTTAATTTTTAAGCAAATAAGCTAAAAAACTGACTTATAAATTATAACCAAACAAGTCCTATGTATAACTACGGGACAATTAGCACAAATCTTGATTTTGTATATATCTCATTGTTCTTTATAATATACTAGAGTGCAGTCCGCGTGATTCATGAGTTACATGTACCATATTTTTTTTTATGTGTCATATTAATTTTAATTAGTTTATTAATTAGTTCTGATCATTTATTTTTTATATAACATCTTTTTGTATTTTTTCTTCTTACTTTTAGTGATTTATAAAATATAGATTGTTATGATGTATAATATGACAATATTTTAACCAAAAAAATAATGTTTATTTAGGTTAATTTAGGCATGTAAAAATCTCATTATGAAAAATAATTTTAAAAAATTAATATTGATTGGGATAAAATTTTAAAATTTTATGGAGAATCTTAGATTGGTAGATTTAATTTATAAAAATATTTATTTATTAATAGTCTTTTAATTATTAAATATAATTTTAGTAATTTTCATCATGATAATTTTTTTTATAGTTATGCAGATATATATATATACAAATTTTGGGGTTATGCATAATCTTATATGAAATTCAAATTTACTAATTTATATTAAGGTAAGTTGATATATATGTATATCAGTTAAATAATTTATATTATGGTAAGTTGATATATATGTATATAATTTTAATAATTTATATTATAGTAATATTTAAAGTTTTAAATCCTAATTTCATGTGACATATACAATTTAAAATTTTTTATTATGGATCGGACACATATTAAAATGGACAAGATGAGTAATTCTCACCGTATTGTCCAAACACTAAAAATCCATCAGCACAAAGTCCCAACCTCATGTTGCACAGCTCCGCTTTGAAATGTGGATAAGTTATATGAAAATGTTTCCATGCCTTCGAGTCAGATGGATGATTCATGACACACGCTTTCGACTAATGGCGTTCATGCTATCTCATGTAACTAGTCGTCGCCTCCGAATGATATAACCTTTGCAACCGTGGTGATAGTGGGAAATAATACATTTTTTTTTTGCATGGTTCGCTTTTATTCCTGCGAGAAGCTTCAACCTTCTTAGGCTTATATCTGTTTTTCCGTATTTGTAGCTTATGAGTTTACTATCAATTTCCTAGTATATCATACAATAATTTTGGCAACAATGAATCTCCTTCGTAAGAAGTCCCATACCCTCTACTAACTTTTTGTTTTGTAGTCGTGGTGTTATTTTCAGATAATACTTCATTCAAAAACCCCGATAACTCATTATAGCATCTTTCTGGAAGATTATGTTCCCATTTAATGCTCAAGGTCCGAGACACAACTAATAATTGTGAATGTGATAAACTGGGCCACAATTCCTATTCCGCCACATATAGCATATCATATAATTATTGTGTCATCCAATCTGGGAATTTCTGCTCAAAATCTGGAATAAAGCTAGGACCCCCTACATCCATTACCATATTACGGAATGAGTTATAGGGTTCTATATCATCCAATACAAGCTCGGGCACATTAAAATGAGTCAAGGAGCCGTAATATTGTTCAAGTCCATGGCATGTATTCCTCGAAATATTTTTCTCACCGTGCAGATTCCAAACAAAATAATTCTATACAAAAATATTTTCGGCAAAGATGAACCAATACGTTCCCAACTTCTACAAATTTTCTATTTTTATATTTTTTACATGAACACTTAATTTTATTTCCATCCATAAACCGAGATTGATTATTTGCAAAATTTATGAACTCATGTATGCCACTAGTAAATTCAGAATTCAATTCTCCCATTAATACTCTTCTATACATTTATGATCTATCACTATTCATTTTTCACCTACGCATGTTTCATATAAAATTTGAAATTTTAGTAAAATTTATCATTTCTAACATTAATGAAAATGAAATTTATAAAACAAATATGTAACTAAAATCTTAATATAATTTATGTATACTTACAGTTTTGGTGCTTATAAGCGCGATTGAGCTATAATATAGAAGGAGAATAATTGTACTCGTTAGATAAATTGATTTCGCCCATCAAAATATGTGGCCAAAAGATTTAATATTGCCAGAAATTTCAATCAAAACATCTAACAATTTTCCCAAAATATGCACCACACCGTTGATTAAGCGGGTACCTGAATGCCAATTCTCAAATTTTGGTATTTTATATTTGCAGATTTTCCTCAACAAAATTGAAATTTGGGAAAATTTTGTTGGTGTTTTTGATACATATATGTTTCATTATTGGTTTATATGTGCTGTGGAAATTTTAGCATCTTGAAATGGAGCTTGGAACGGATTTTGCAATGGATTATTAAAATATTAATTTATGAAATAATTTGCTACGGATTTTGAAACTGATATTTGAAACGGATGTTAGCCTGTTCCAAATTCCATTCCAAATTTATGCGCCAATAATTCTCGTGCCGTTGCAAAACCCGTTCTTGAGTCAACATTTTGACCTGCCGTTGCAAAACCCGTTCCAATTTGGAATTGATTTGATTCTGTTGCAATTGTTCCGTTCCTAAATGCCAACATTCTTGTAGTGTAAGCTGAAAAACTGGGACTTATAAGCTGCAACCAAACAAGCCCTATATATAAATACAAGATAATTAACACAAATCTTGATTCTGTGTATATCTCATCGTTCTTCATAATTAACACAAATCTTGATATATATGTATATAATTTAAATAATTTGTATATGTATATAATTTTAATAATTTCTATTATAGTAAGTTTTAATGTTTTAAATCATAATTTCATATAATATATAATTTTAATTATTTCTATTATGGTAGGTTTATTATTTTAAATACTTATTATTTTAAATACCAATTTAATATAACACATGTTAAGCAATTGTGCGGACAAATGTCGTGATTAGAGTGAAAGTATTTGGAGGGGATAATTTTATATAAATAAGAAGATTTGAGAATAAAGTTTTTAAAATTCTATTATTTTCTTTTTTTTTTTTTTTGGGTGGTAAACAAGGATTATATATTAAATGGGATATAACAAATTTTTTTCTTAAGTTTGAAAACTTGTACTTCTAAATAGGCACATGAAGTTGTGTCCCTATGCATCGGCACCTGAAAAGTATTCTAAATTGTCATAATACTTATGCATAAACCTAGTCATTATAGTTGTGCTATACACCAACTACAAATTCTGGTGTTTTCATAATTGCACCAAATTTGGCCTTATGCGCTTTGACATATGAGAAATAGTTGTTTTGTTGAAATATTTAAATTCATTTTTTTCCCCTTAAAAATTGGATACTATTTGAGTATTCAACGTTTAATCTGGATCTCTTTTGTTATTTTGGCCTAAAAAATTACAAAGATTTAGAGTTAAATGCATATATCTTTTTTTTATTTTGAAAAAAAAAATTATATAATTATTAAATGCTAGATTGATTGGTGGTTATCTTACTTTATAATTTTTATAATTTCCTAATTTATAACTAATATTAGCATAAACTTTTAGATCTTTGCTTTTGAATAAATATGGCTAGATTAGTGTAGTTTCCAAAAAAACATTTCTAGAAAAACACAATTGTTGTAAAGAAAAAAAATTGTTTAAATTTTAATATTTTTTATTTATTATTATTATTATTTACTTTTCTGTCTGGCATACAAATATTAGTTAACGGAAAAACTAACGTTGTTAGTGTTATAGACCATATTGATGGTGGAGAATAGTCGGAGGGCTTAAACGACAGAAAACAAAGTTATAAAATGAAATTGATGGTTGTATTAAGGCTGGAGGGATTAAAGCACACTTTACCCATGAATAAAACTATTGCTTTTTTTGTTGTCTGCGTTGTTGTAACAAAAAAGCTAAAAATCCAAATGCTAAAGTATTGTTTCCTGATCTAGTTTCATAGCCAGGAAAACGTTTTTAAAATCATCTGTCCGGAAACAGGAGTAAGATTGCATACAT
>MKEJ01018565.1:264-10606 GCA_001753735.1 Embelia ribes
AATTGGTATGTTTCCCCACTCAATAATCTAAAAACAGAGAAATAAAAACAATAATGTGGAATTTTTTTAAAAAAAGATCATTTTAAAAATTAAAAAAGAGAAATATTATATGTAGAACGGCTATTGCAAGTGCTCTAACAAATGGTGTCTGAAAATAAAGATAACTTTGGAAAGGTAAATTAGGCACCTCAAATATCAATCCATCTTCAATTACCTTTAACCATATTTAGAGAAATTTGATTAAATTTGGAAAACTTGTTTATTCTGGAAAAATATCTCCAATATGGAGATTATTATATGTTTTCAAAATTTGTATCGGAAAGTGATTTTCATCAATTTTTCTTATCCAGAAATAAATAAATTCTATGTAATAACTTCTTCTATAGTATTAATAATATTTATAATATTACTGAAATTACTTTATTTTAAATATAATCAATTTTTATAATTACTTATAATTTTCTGATGTAGCCTTACTAATTTTCAAGCAAAGTAGTGTATTATTTATCGACTATTTATATTATTGGTAGCCTTTGTTTCCCTCTTAAATTTAAGGTCACGTATTTCATTTCCGACTTTCTGAGCTTGCCCATCTCTAATTTAAAATTGCCAATTATTGTTTTAAGCCCCATTTTGGCCTCAGAATTAATATTTGAACATTATAAATTTTTGAATAATCATTTTTTCCCAAATTAAGCATACTTTCAGACCCTACACAACTAGATTATTTGGATAATTTTTATGTATCATTCACGATCTCATAATCATTCGTTTAAAAGTAATAATTATACTTTTTATTCCAAGATATCCAAAAAATTATGCCTGTTTTTGTTATAGCCTCTAGGATGTTGAATCACTACAAAATTAAATGCGTTGACAATAACAACACTCATTTTTTTAAGAAACAACAGTAAGGCAAAAGAGGATATGGAGAGGTTTCATAATTTAAATTTAGAAAATTTAATTATTTCTTCTGTTTTTTAAAACTATAAACTGGTCAAGCTAGACCTATTATTTGTATAAAAAGTTTTTTTTTTGTTTTTTTTTTTTTTTTTTTTTTTTTTTTTTTTTTTTTTTTTTTTTTTTTTTTTTTTTTTTTTTTTTTTTTTTTTGTGTGTGTGTGTACAAGTTAAATGGAGAGCAACTTGTAAGTCAGCATCTTGTAGTTTGTAATTTTACTGCTCTACAGGAGATTTGTTCTCTCTCCATCATGTAGATTTCCTAATCCTCTTACTTCAAAATTTTCATTTTCTAGTAATATGAAGTTCTTTGTTTAGGACTTATTTCATAAATACTTGGCACATTGTTTTCGATTGAAGTTTAAAAAAAAAAGAAGTATTCAAATTTGAAATAGAATAGAAATAACCAAATTACTCTTATAGATTCTTGTATTATTTGACCAAATAATTAATAGAAGGGTAATTGTGTTAATTCAGTAACTTTTGTAACGACTAATTGCACCAAAACGTAAAGTTTTTAATTATTTTTTGACATCTAATTAAGTAAAGTATTTGTGGGTGTAGTTGGAATGCATAATTGAGTTGAATAACTATTGAAAGACAATTATTGTATTCGCAAATGACACGTCCCCAAATAAAGCCATGAAAAATGACATGTTTTTTAAACCTGATTGGCCACGTCATCCCCAAATAATATATGTATGTATGTATATATACATGTAGTGTATATATATATATATATATATGTAGCTTCTCGCGCGGCAAATACAGAGCGAGCGAGCGAGAGAGAGAGAGAGAGAGAGAGAGAGAGAGAGAGTCTGTTATCTCTTTTTTTCCAGTAATCTGTTTGAGGATTTACGCATATAAAAAATCGATATATAGAGAGAAAGTAGAAGATAGAAGCGATGGGCGGCTCGCGGAGGAGGAGGAGCGGCTCTCTCATTGCTCTACCAATCGTCTTCATTTGTATATATCATTCTTTTAAATTTTCATTTACTGGATCAGATCAAATACATATGTTGTTTTTTGTTTTTCCACTTTCTATTTATTATTTATTAGATGATTACTTTTTCAGCAAAGGTTTGTTTGTTTGATTGTTTGTATGTTTGTCGCTTTTAATCAAGTAAGCTAGGTTGTTTTTATTAAGGAAAAAAATGGGATTCATCAGGTTTAAAATTTCTGGCTTATTTGTCAGCAAATAAGCTATGATTAAAAGCTGAGCGGCCAAGATCTGACTTTTAAGTAAAAAAGTTGATAAGCTAGAGCTTATAAGTTGCAACCAAACAAGCCCTAAGTTTGATCCGAAGAGGATGTACTATTTCGTATTGTTAGGTTTTTAGTAATGATATATGTGCAAAAAAATTATGTATGGAAAATGTCCGTGTTTTAGGATCAACTGACAATCCGACAATAAAGGTGTTTGTATGGTTTTGATACAATTGGTAAATGAGTCATTTTTTTTGTTGCCATGTGCACTTCAGTATTAGTTTGAGCTTATCTTTCATGTAAAATAGGAGTGCTTGGACAATATGCGTTGGACAAAGATTCTAAATTAAGATTTTGAAATAAGAAATAATGGGTACACGTATGTGTTGGAAGATTAGCTAATCTTGGATAGTAACTAGTGCCACAGAAAAGTTCATGTAAATATCTTATTTTGGTTGTCTTTAGCCAACTCCAACCTAAGTGATGATCATGATTTATTGGCTTGGATAATGATGATGATTTATATGATGGGTTTCTCATTTAAAAAAAAAAGTTGCACTTTTACCTTTTATACAAGGTGCTTGGTTGGATTGCATGCTAGCGTGCACAGGTGAATCTAAATATCTACTCTTTCGCGAGATACTATTCGTATTGTAAAAGAGTTAAAGGTGAAGGTTTTGGCAGTTTAAAAACCATGTGCAAGGTAGACTAATAGATCTCCGAAGCAGAAGATTCAGCTGAGGTTACTGTTAATTTGAATCAACCGAAGAGAAAATTTTACGGGAGATATTAGCTGCATAACTAACTCTATTGGTTGGGAAAATGTTTACTTGAGTTGAAATTCAGATAGTAAATGGCTGCTACGGGCTTGATACCCATGCAGACATATCTTCATATTATGGTTTCATAATGAGTCGACATCTCTTGTCTTCCTGCTTTCCTGTTGTGGTTACGTGTTATGTGTCTGAACACTGAAATGTATCTAGACACCTCTTTAGGACCCCACCTTTTCTTTTCAAAAGTCCACATTGTTGACCGTGCTTATAATTTCTCATCTACAAGTTTGTGGTGATACAGTGACTAGCTATTAAATGTGCTAATTCACAATTTGTGTAACAGGTTGTCTATCTGCAATTTCTATTGCCAAAGAAGAAGCCTCAAAGTTGGGCACAGTCATCGGTATAGATCTTGGGACAACTTATTCTTGTGTTGGTGTTTACAAAAACGGTCATGTTGAGATCATAGCAAATGACCAAGGAAACCGTATTTTACCCATCATGGGTTGCTTTCACTGAAAATGAGAGACTGATCGGGGAAGCCGTGAAGAATCAAGCTGCGACTAATGCCGAAAAGCTGTCTTCGATGTCAAGAGACTTATTGGAAGAAAGTAAATACGCATTTCTTTAAGAAGCTCTGAGTCGAGTTATTGATATTTTGGAATGCAATTAATGGTTTTTATCTGTGTTGGCAGGTTCGTGGACAAGGAGGTTCAAAGGGATATGAAGCTTGTTCCTTACAAGATTGTGAATAAGGACGGTAAGCCTTATATCCAAGTGAAAATCAAGGATGGAGAGACTAAGGTATTTAGCCCTGAGGAGATCAGTGCTATGATTCTAACCAAGATGAAAGAGACTGCTGAGGCATACCTTGGGAAAACGATCAAGGATGCTGAAGCTCTTCCTACAGGGCAAAATCTTTCTCCTTCAAGTTGTGTATGTACTAGTAATATGTCATCTTTTGTTGCAAACTACAGTATACTTCAACGATGCCCAAAGGCAAGCTACAAAGGATGCTGGAATTATCGCTGGGCTAAATGTTGCTAGAATTATTAACGAACCAACCGCTGCTGCAATCGCCTATGGGCTGGACAAGAAGGGTGGCGAAAAGAACATCCTCGTATTTGATCTTGGTGGTGGGACGTTCAATGTCAGTATATTGACCATTGACAATGGTGTATTTGAGATCCTTGCCACAAATGATGATACTCATCTTGGAGGTAAGGGCGGTGCTTTTGTTTGTTATACTTACATATTTCCTGAATGACGTCTATTCCCTTCGGTAGTCTTCCTGTAGCTCTATTATCACACCAGGGCAAATATCAAGTCCTAAACAACAGTGATTTGCTTATGATAAAGACATTCTTTACTAAGTTGATGTAGAAAACATACTTATCAGAAGAAGTCGATACACACAATAAATGAAATTTGACAATACATGTCAAGTGTGCAAAATTCTTATCATAGATTATGTATTAAAAATTTAATTTATTTTCAGGTGAGGATTTTGATCAGAGGATTATAGAGTACTTCATCAAATTGATCAAAAAGAAGCACGGAAAGGACATCAGCAAGGACAACAGAGCTCTTGGCAAGTTGAAGAGAGAAGCTGAGCATGCGAAGGGAGCGTTGAGCAGTCAGCACCAAGTTCAAGTGGAAATTGAATCACTATTTGACGGTATTGATTTCTCTGAGCCATTGACCGGAGCTCGATTCGAAGAACTGAACAATGATTTGTTCAGAAAGACGATGGGACCTGTGAAGAAAGCCACGGAGGATGCAGGATTGGACAAGAAACAAATTGACGAAATTGTCCTTGTAGGGGGTAGCACAAGAATTCCCAAAGTTCAACAGGATCTCAAGGATTATTTCGATGGGAAAGAGCCCAATAAGGGAGTGAACCCTGATGAGGTGGTTGCTTTTGGCGCTGCTGTACAAGGAGGCATCTTGAGTGGAGAGGGTGGTGACGAGACCAAAGGTATTGTGTCTGTATTTGATATGATACAAAAACTTCATCACAAGAGCATATTGAATATTTTAGTTGTATACGATTATTGGTTTGTAATTTAACTGAGAATGAGAAATAATATATAGGGTTTTGCTGACTAATTTGTGACGTGGTGTATAAATGCTGATATCCTTCTCTTGGATGTGGCTCCGCTCACTCTTGGTATCGAAACTGTAGGTGGGGTGATGACCAAGTTGATCCCTAGAAACACTGTTTTTCCTACCAAGAAATCACAGGTTTTCACCACCTACCAAGATCAGTAGACCATGGTCTCCATTCAGGTACAATAATTTCTTTCTTTTGAAAGGAAGAGTTTCCACCCTTGTCACCTCCACGACATCTTAAAAAAGCCGAAATAAAAGGGCTATCCTAAACTTGAGGAGTTCTTATTGTGATGTTCAGGTTTTTGAAGGGGAAAGAAGTCTCACAAAGGATTGTAGATTGCTTGGTAAATTTGATTTGAGTGGCATTCCTCGAGCCCCAAGGTCAGCTACATATTTTTCTATCCATATCAGAATGATTTTTATGAAATGTGACTTGTATTTAAAGGAAATTCTTTACATATAATTGCACTTACTATATAGTGTAATTCTCACTTAGTTTTACTTTGGCCTCTTCATATTGACTTTGAATGCCAATTTCCATTGTTGTACTCCATTTTTTCATTGTCACACTTGATTTTCAAAGTATTTGATCTCCGCCATCTTCAAGAGAAAGTAACATCCTAGATGATGCGTATAGGATGCTTTTCAGCTGTTTTCATGGACATTTACTTTTTGGACAAAGTTCGATAGATAAGAATTTGTTGCTTTGACAGTCTTCAATTATATTAAGGTTATCAACTTACTATTATCGTATGGCTGCCAACTGTCCAATGTAATAGAATCACAGAAAATTTAATGTTTAGTAGGGAAAGTTGATTGTGTTTGGTCCTCATGTCTAACAGGGGAACCCCTCAGATTGAAGTTACTTTTGAAGTAGACGCAAACGGTATCCTAAATGTGAAGGCAGAGGACAAAGGGACAGGCAAATCCAAGAAAATCACCATTACCAACGACAAGGGCCGATTAAGCCAAGAAGAGATTGAACACATGGTGAGAGAAGCAGAAAAGTTTGCAGAGGAAGACAAGAAGGTGAAAGAGAGAATCGATGCTCGTAATGCTTGGAGACTTGCACGTACAACATGAAGGACCAAATCAATGACAAGGATAAGCTAGCAGACAAGCTCGAGTCGGATGAGAAGGAGAAGATTGAGACAACTGTCAAGGAGGCTCTTGAGTGGCTAGATGATAACCAAACAGCAGAGCAGAAGGACTATGAGGAGAAGCTCAAGGGGGTGGAAGCTGTTTGTAACCCCATTATCACTGCCGTTTATCAGAGATCAGGTGGGGCTCCCGGTGGTGGATCGGAGGAAGAAGATGACTTGCATGACGAACTATAGGTGAGAGTGCGAGAGCGAGTGAAGCAGATGAGTAAGTAGGATAGACCAGTAATATTTACATTTTTTTTTTTAATGATGCTTAGTGAAGAGGATTAGAATCCCTTGTGAGCATGTCTTCAAGGTGAAGCTAATCTGTTATCAGTTTTTTAAGTGTTTGATTTCGGATGTTAGTTTTTACTAATTTCGGCAAACACATCAGTTATTGGTGCGCTTCTCGCCATTTTAACAAGATTTCATAGCTCACGTACCAACTTTACTGGTATCGTCTACAAGGAGCAAAAATGCAACATAGTTAACGTTTTACGGAAAATGGTCAGGACCTTAAAAAAGATATACGGAAGTGGCTAGCGACGATACTAAACCAAAAAGGAAAAAAAAATTGTATAGAAACTCTACTTTGAGATGTAAGCTGGATTAAAGAATATACAGTATGTAATTTCAAAGATACTTGTATATTCTAAATAAAATACTATCACCACTATTATAATAAATATTATTATTCTAAAAAATGATTAAATATTTAGTAATTTATTTATTTGTTTATTTTTTAGCTAATTTCCCAGCATTGATGAGAATTCTTCCACTAGGAATTTCGGAATGGATGAGTTTCTGTATAGAAAATGGTTTCCGGATGACGGACCATTTCCTAGTAACTATAGTAACTGTGGAACATAATACATGACAACAATTTTCTTCCACAATGGAAATTATTTTTATTAAAAACAAATTGAGGATGAATTTACAACTTGTTTGCGCCTGAGGATTTTTATTTGTTATTTTTTTGACAAATTAATTAATGCACAAGAATTCCAATCTGGAGGGTGTAAGGGACTAATGCGCAGCATTTCCTTCTTTTTTTATTTAACCAAAAAATAAAATAAAATTTAAAGACTAAGTTTCAATGAGGCAACTTGTAATAATTTTTTTAGATCTAAAGTCCAGCTTTAGGATCACCCGAGCCCGCTGCCACAACTCCCATGCCACCATCTGACGGAACACCTTCCTTTTCTGGCTCGGCTGACTTCGTGAGAGCAGTTTTTTCACCATCAAATTCACGTACAAGCTCATCGATTTTCTGGAATTGGTATGGCCATCTCGCGTTGTATAAGAATTGGCGGAGATCAAATCGGTTGTCCTCAGGAGAATAACTCTAATGAAAGCAAAAGATATTTCGCAATTTAGTTCCCAAGAGTTCTACTATCATCAATTATGTACATAATACACACGATTAGCAGTTGGCTGGCATAGCAAGATGAAGACTCGGAACATAAAAGTACCTCAGCATGATAGGAAGGCGTCAACACAGTCATTTTGTGCCGATTGATAGAGTAGTACTTGAAGAAGTGCTTCACTTTCTCGGCCACCTCGGAAGGAGTCAACCTTCCACCCCATTTATAGCACAAATTCTGAAAGAAGTAAAGTGGTAGTAAAGAAAAACTTGACATAAAATTAGAACATTCCCACCAGTGTTACTAAAGCTCCATTTCTCCTCGTTTGATTTCTCAATTGAAAAATCAAAGGGAAGAAATGTACCACACAAGTGTTTCTATATTCATCATTCTTCAGAAACACTATAATAGATTTTTCAATGGAAAAATCTACTATTCACAATTTTTCTATTAAAAAGATACTTTTTTTCCACAAAAACTATGAAACCCTAGTTAAGATTCGGAGAAATATCCTCCTCCTCCTCCAACCCTTAAAAGATCCCAAATAAATTGGGGTAGACTAAATGAAACATAATAAGCAATAACATCAGGTTGTTAACGTGAATTTTTTTACGCCACTCATTCCAATTAAAAGTCATTTGTTCGTTCTACAATGTAATATTCATATGTCCTTTTGTAACACTTATATCTATATAGTTAGAGATCTACATCTACCTTACCTTTCCTTTCTGTTTCCACTCCAATACTCTCACATTTTCTAACTAGTGTACTTACAGGTCTCCTTCTTACAGGTCTCCTTCTTACATGTCCAAACCATCTTAAAAAGCTCTTTTTCATCTTATTCTCAATTAGTGCCGCACCTAACCTAACACGAATATCATCATTTCTAATTATATCTTTCCTAATTTTCCTGCTTTTATCTTTTCTAGTTTTTCCCACACATAGAAATTAAATAAGAAAAGCCGGTGGAAATGCTCTGAGAGCATTAAAGAATCACAAAAGCCCACAATTTAAATACAAGTATAGGTATTAACTTAAACAAGTATGGACAGCTTTCAAATAGTCTTTTGCGAGGACCACAAATTAGTGATTAAAACAAACCTTAAACATTGATACAGGGCCGCAGCGGAAAATCTTCCGCAATCTCCCATAGACTGAAAGTTCCTCGTATGTCATTCCCATGTCCACTTCATCGAGCTGTTCATGGAAAAGACAAGTTACCTCAGTTTTTGACAAACATAAATAGAAGTTCTTCGATACCAAACAGTAAATGATCCGACTAAAACAGATAGGACAACCAAAGGGAAACAACCATAGCTTTGTCTGGGTGGGTTTTATTCACCAGAAGTCCTCTCATTACAAGAATTTTTCTTTCATTGTAACGTCATGTATAAGACGTCATGTATAAGAATAATTGTGCCTTCAGGACAAATTATTATAAATTGAGGACAAATTACTACTAGTATCTTTTTTTATCTAAAAATAGTTACAGTAATTTTTTTCTCAATTTATAGTAATTTACCCTTAAAACATAGTAATTCTATACAAAAAAATTCTTGTATAGTTTCCGGTAAATAATTTCTTGTATTGAGTTTGTTTCCTTATTTACCTGGCTATAGTTTGACAAATTACTACTAGTATCTTTTTTTATCTAAAAATAGATAAAGTAATTTTTTCTCAGTTTATAGTAATTTACCCTTAAAATATAGTAATTCCAAACAAAAAAACTCAAGTACAGTTTCCTGTAAATAATTTCTTGTATTGAGTTGGTTTCCTTATTTACCTGGCTATAGTTGGCTCTTATAGGCTCTAACTCAGCAGTTGGAGGAGCAGCTTCAATTTCCGCCAAAGATGCATAGCCAAGATGGACGGCCGCCCATTTCAGAAATCTACGAAGATCCTGCTTACTGATACTTCCGATCGGATTTATATCTGCTGAACTGCAATCATACTACGAAACCAAGTAATTATCAGCTCGGATAGGAAAAGTTGTAACATGTTAATTACGAATGGAAACCCAAGTGGTGAACCGGGAAACATTAATCAGTTTCAATGTTAATTTAGTAAATAGTAGCTTAAGTTTTAAACTACCTTGGTTAGGTAACCACGCAAGCCTTCATCTACATTAGAGCTGCCTAATACCAGGTAAAATCCTGGTTTGTTATGAACCCAAGGCAAGAGTGATGCTAACATAAATGCAAGGACCATCCTGATACGAGCTTGGATGTTCTGCAAGCCCAAGTTCTCAATGTTTGATCCACCATCTACCTGTGACAATAGGAACAGATCAACATGCTTACTGAAAAAGAAGTCATGAATGTGATAAATTATAATATCTTTCATTGAGAATTGAAACAGCATTCTAGAGCTCATTTCATAAACTCAACCAAATGGGGCCTGAATTAAGAAGTGACAAATTTCTATCCTCCTACCTTGTAACGTGGTCGCTTCCCAGTTAGTGTCTGAAATAAAGAAAGCAGGGCAGAGACAACACCGTCAATGCTCACATCAAGATGCCATGAGCCAATTTCTTCTGCTAGCACTTTTGCCCGTGTTCTTGTGGCTTCAGAACTATCATTAGAAAAAAATTTGAAAAAGGATGTCAATTGACAATTATTCAAACAGAATATGCCCTTTAATTTGTAAATGGCTGATGATCGTGATTTTCCAGAGTGTAAAACAGGCAATGGTTAGTTGGTATTTATATGTAAGTTATTGGAAGTAGAGAGCAGATATGATATGCTTTTATAATGTCAACCTGTTTTCAGATCCCATGAATACAG
>MKEJ01018570.1:0-10712 GCA_001753735.1 Embelia ribes
ATGATATAATATTATTATATATTATATAACGTGATAGTAGCGTGTATGACTAATTAGTGTTTGGTACTCAAACGTGATTCCGAAAGTAGTTTGTCACTTTTACAGAATTGTACGTGGTTCAACCTATCCGGTCAAATCACAGGGGTCAAGGGGAAGCGGCCCCTTGTGGGGTACGGGGCAACGTCTCGGTAGAAAAAAATATAAATACTTTTATTAGTGGAAAATTTATATTCTGGGCCTAAGTGCCGATACACATGAGGTATGTACCGGTACCCAGAAATGCAACGCTGGTACACAGACTTCTTATTTGGTTCAAAACTGACTAGAAGCCGGTACATAGAGTGGTACACTAGTATATAGTGGTGTGCTTGTACACCAAACATGTGTACTTGTATACCCAACCATCGTGAAAAAGGTCATGGACCCCATTATTTTTTGACTTTATACCAATTTTCTCCACATTTACCCTAATTTTCAAAAATAGAAGGAAGAGAGAGAGAAGGGAGAAGTGATATTTGAAGCGTGGGGATGTGATTTCATCTAATTCCCAAAAGCGGATCCAATTTCTAAGTATAGATTTTTTATCCTTGTAACATAAATCATTTTTATGTAAGTTTTTCTTTCGCTCATTCCATTTGATTTACCTCGATTTCCATACACTTCTTGTGCTTGAAATTTTATTTTATATTCTTGTTCCTTATGAGGAGTACAATATCTTTATGTTTCGGTATTTAACGATTTGATTTCATTTACTATATCAAATCTAAAATCAAATCGTGAGGCGTAGTGGAGGCGAATTGGGGGTTTCCTGATGAGGCTTTGTGGGGTGAGTTCCAGTGCATTTCTAGGTACGGTAGATCATAAACTCGATAAACAACTGAGAAACTGTGATGTACAGGCATGTATGATTAGTTGTATGGCGTAGTTGGTTGCTTAATATATGACATTATATATAGCGTAGTTTATATGATAAAGTTTTACATAATAATTAGTTCGTAGAATAATTCATCATGATGCGGCGTTGTTCATTATCATAACCATGTGTAGGAAAGATACACACGTTAGTATGAGTAGAGTTAGGAATTCGATGGTCTTTTCCTTTCTTTTCGGGACAAAAGTATTATTTTACAAACAGTGGAAATTAATGAGGCCTACAGTCTTACCATTAAAGACGAAAAACCTGATCAAGGATTTTACCATTGATAAGTGTTACGTTTGGCAAACGGGTCAATGAAGGTTAGGATTGGTGTTACGTTTGGCAGACTGATTCTAACGTCGTTTTATTAAATGATAAATATTAGTCCCAACTTTTTAAATCGAGTCATTGGAGAGGCGAGGCGAGGCTAGTCTTTATTGTCTTTTGCATAGTCATAGTATTGGCGAGTTTGGATTATTATGGACATAGTTATGGCGGGCTACATTGTTATTCATAATGGCATTCATTAACATTTATTTTACTTTTTATCATTGTATAAGCATGCTTAATTTGATGCCTTATTTGATTTGGAATAACATACTCATTCATGTCATATAATACTTAGACTCTATTTTTTCTTGATGTTTATCATCTGACTATTTCATTTTCCTTCTTTATTATTCTGCGTAGTTTTGTAGGCACAGAGGCGGGCTTCGAGCATCCTTAAATGCTCATATATATGTATTTTGATACTATAGCGGGCATGACAGTGACGACATAGAAGTTAGACATAATTATTGCTTATGTATTACTTTTGTAATGGTAAAAACATGTTGTAAATTCTTTTCATTATTTACTTTTGTCAAGCTAATAGCTAGAGGTGATGTATATGTAATCTGATTATTTGCTCTTATATTAGATATTTTTATATAGTATTGGTACAGGCCTTCCTATCTCTTTTTAGAATACCTTATACATATATTTGTAGACAGGCTATATATGTAATCATTGCTGCAAAACTTTAATGTGAATGTTGTATATAGTCGCGTAGTGTCGCCCTGCAGTGGTGATTAGGTGTTGTAGTGATGATATTAGCATTAAATTATTTTTATAATTTTCTTTTCTTTTCTTTTTATCTCATGATCCTCGGGTCACAGATTGTGAGGGCGCGACACCTTATATGCAGAAGTTACATTACTATAAGAGTGAAAACTAGAAATATGAAAAGGATCCTAAGTGGGATTACAATGAAAAGATGCCAAATAAGAAGGTGGCCTTCTTACTCTAGCAGATCTCCTTAGAGAAGAATTTAATATTGGGGAAGAAGAAGTAACAGAATGTTCATCATCATTAGTAGAAAAAGTAGAAGGAAGAATATCACTCTGTTGTGAATGGTATCTTCAATTGTGACATCCTCAACAATAGCAGTAGAAGTCACAAAGTAAGGACAAGATGCGGGATGATCTGAATAGTTTGTTATGAAAGACGATTGAGTAAAAATAGAAGAAGGCTTTGAAGGCACAACATCTAAATAAGGGAAACAATCTTCATCAAATACAACATCTCTAGAAATGACCATGACCACCTTTGAAGCTTTTAAGTCAAACAATTTGTACCCTTTTATACCAAAAGGATAACTAAGAAAAATAAATTTAAAAGGATCAAACTTAGATATGTGTCCTGCGAAACTTGTAGCAAAATACAAACAGCCAAAAACTCTGAGATGTTGTAAAGCTAGGGCTTTGGAAAATAACATCTCATAAGGAGATTTTCCAGAAAATAATAAACTTGAGAATCTATTAACGACATATGCAACTATTAGAACACAATCTCCCCAAAACAATTTTGACAACTTAGCCTCAAAAAGAAGTGCTCTGGCAATATTCAATGAATGTTAATGCTTTCTTTCCACAATACCATTTGGTTGTGGACTTTCAACACAACTGGTTTAGTGATTAACTCCGGTACTTGAAAGAATTCATATAAGAAAAATTAAGTCCCTTTATTACTCCTCAAAAATTTTATCCTAGTTTTGACTTGGGTAATAACCATTTGATAAAATGTTGGTATTAAAACTGTGGTTCCTGACTTAGACTTAATAGATAGATCCATGTACACCTTGTGTAATCATCTACTATTGTCAAAAAAGAGTGAAAACCATCATGTGTTGAAACTCCATATAGTCCCCAAAGATCACAGTGAATCAAATCAAAAGGTGCAATAGTTTGTACATAGCTATTTGAAAAAGAAAGTTATGTCGTCTTGCCATATGGCATGTATCACAAGGAAAAGGGGAAACAAAAGATTTCAGTGGAATATAATGCTTAAACATGGACAGTTGCTTGTCAAAAGTATGTCCCAATCTGTGATGCCAAATAGAAGAAGAAACCTGTGTTTGAGCAACAAAAGGCAAATCAACTTTAAAAACAATTTTAGTATTCTAAAGAACAAATAAGCCCAGAGTTTCCTTAGCTTTCTCAATCAATTTCAATGTGTTCGAGTCCTGTATAACACTATAATCAGAAGAAAAATGTAAGCAACATTTTTTATCCTTGGTAAATTTGTTTGGTGATACTAGATTGAAGCCAAAACTAGTCACACAGAGCACACTTTTGAGTAGCAAACCAGAATCAAATAGAACATCCCCAATATAAGTTACTGAAGCTGTCTATCCATTAGGTTGAAGAAATTTCACTTCAGAGGTATAAAGGCTATATGTATTGACCATATGTTCATTGGTACTTGTATCTAGGCCATGAAGTATTCATAACAGTTGTTGTTGCACTCATGACATAAATACAAATTTTAAATAAAGAAGATGTACTTGTCATTTTAGTGTAAACAAGATTTGAGAAAGATAGAGATAATGATGCAACAGCAACTTGAGATTCACCCAAAATTTAGTTGTCCCAATAATTATGGATAGACAACAATATACTGAGGTCGATGCACAGAAGCAACAACTGATAAGGGTTGAGGTTGCATTTCCATTAAAGAGAAGTGCTTAATGGAGACAACATTTGAACTGGTTGAGAAAAAGGTTTATCTATTGAATTAATAGAACCAATGACCTAATGTGCAGTAGCATAAGGAACATGAGTAGGTGCATAACCTAAAGTCGTTCTTCCTTTATCTTTGGATTTAGCTTTCAGCCAAGTGGGTAACCATGGAATTTGTAACAATTATCTTTCATATGACCAAGCCCACTACAATAAGAATATTTAACATTCCCTTTGTTATTCTTTGGATGAAACTGAACAACAATTGCTATTTGTTCATTAAAGTCCCTAGTATGAACACCAACAACTCTTTGTTTTTCCTCTTGAATTGGAGGTATAGGTTCCATCAACAAAATCCGTCCCCTAGTTACAGAATAAGAGTCATTAAGCCCTATTAAGAAAATCATTTTAAAGTAATTGGCCTCTTTTTTTTATTATCTCTCCATAAAACTACAGGAACGAGATGAAATTGCTTTACAAGTACATTGTCGTAATGGAATTAGGTTATTAAGATCAATCCAAAGGGCTTCTAATTTGGTGAAATAAGTTGAGATGGAGAGATTACCCTAATGAAATGAATGCATACCCTTTTCTAATTTAAAAACCCTAGGTACATTCCCTTGTGAGTACGTTTCTTGTATGACTATCCACATTTTGGAAGTAGTTTATGTATAAAAAATAGATAGAGCAATTTCTAGAATTACAGAATTCAAGATCCATGAAATCACAATCAGATTATAGGAGTTCCAAGCTGAATATAAAATGTTATTTGCAAGTGGACAAGCTAAAGTCCCATCAAGAAAACTAGATTTATGCTTAACTCCAATGAGAATCTTCATATACGTCTTCCAGGTATGAAAATTTGTACTATTCAACAATGGACTTATCAGGCTAGTATCATTAACATCATTAAGATTGACAAAATATGGGCTATTTATATCAATACTTGCATTATAACTAGTGTTTTCATTAGCTGCCATTATTATAGCGAAAAACAACCCTAGGTTTCACAAAGAAGTAGAAAATAAAATCTTAGATGTGGGTAGAAGATGCTCACAATCAATTTGTAACAAGAAATTGAGAAAGAAGAAGATTGGACCTCCATTGTAGCTGCGGAAGGTGATTGAAATAGATTCGATACCATGTTAATTTTCTGCAAATCAAGCCATGGATAGAGAAAGAGAGAAGAGAGAAAGAAAGATCAAGGGAAACTAAAACAGATTTTTATTAAACACACACTCACCACATGATACAGCGTATGTAAAAACAGTAGTAAACAAACTAGTTACAACTAATTACAAATGAAATCCAACCTTATACAAAGATAACAAATAAGGACAACTTACATAAGAAGTATAAAGCAATAACGAACAACTGTAATAGTTGAAAATGAGATGAATCGAGTCATGTCCAGTCACAAACTCAGCTTATCTGTTTAGAAAGTATGTTTAAGCTCGGCTCACCTATTGAACGATTCTTTTTGTATTTTTCAAGCTTGCTTAGAACAAAATCTAGTGAGCCCAAGCCAGTTGATCATGAACAGTTTTGATCTTTTAAATATGTAGACATTACTCGTTATTGATTTATCAAACTTTGTTACATCATTAATTTAAGTCTGTCATAGAATCGTGGACTAATACATGTGCTAGCAAAATTTTCAAATTATAACATCATAGTAAAAAATTTCCACTAAAGATTACTATTATAAAAATGTACCATATAGGTAAGATAACAATTATTTTTTATTTTAAAAATATTTTTGAGCGTAATTTACACCTCTCATTTGAAATATATTTACAATTATATCATCTAACAATTAATCAAATGAGTCCGAGTTCTTAATTAGTCGAGTCGAAGATTATGCAGACTCGATTTATTTATTTCACGACTCTTATCTTGTTGTTCGGCTCAATTCCTTTACAACATAAACGAGTCTAAACTGAGCCTTTAACAAATCGAGAGCCCAAGTTTTTTCATGAATAGCTTGTTTCATTAACATCCTCATGGAATAAAGGACTCTAAATAAAATTCGGTAGCCAATAATGAGACACGGTATTGTGAATGTGTATTTAGCAAATTATGATATATTTGTTTTGGGTATATTTATTGGAAAATTTATGATTTAGCATATATATTTATGATATTGGATATTATAAAAGTAACCAACTTTGAGCAAATTTTTATATGGGGTGTACGTAATATTATTGGTCATTCTCGGATGGGTTTTAAAGTGTGTAGTACAAGTTTCAAGATGAATATTTACATTGTCAAAACGATAAAAGGTGTGGGAATGGAAATTGTCTTTAAATTGAAAAGTTCAAAGGGGGTTGTGGGATTATCTCACGTCGAATAATTATAGACTCCCAGAGTTGAATATATACAATCTCATATACTTGTAAGAAATGTAATTTAGTACATCGTATGCAAATACAGATGGGTTATTTACACACTCGCAATGTCTATCGATTCGGTCGGCTGGCTTGGCACATCATGTCACGTCAGGACCAGGCTCGGGGTTGTGGCCTACGCTTAGTTGTTGGTTTGTGTATAGTGTGTTAGACATATCCTTGTTCTTGTTAGGGTCTGACATCAAGGCTCATGCTCAGTGCAGGTGTGTTATTCATATCTAATAGTTTTGTTTTTGAATTATCTAGCTCACTTAATTAAAATAGTTTCAGAAATCACAAAAAGATTGATTAGGCATCTCGATTGTAGTTTCGATTAGGGTGTAGTGAGAATACATTGCAATTTGGATATCCATTGACAGTGTAGGTCATAAATAATTTGAGTGGCAAACATATTGGATTTATGAGCTGCTCTTAATTAGTGGAAGAAAAAAAAATCCCTTGATGCGGATGACTTCGGCCCAAAATTTTTAATTTTTCTTAGGCTAAATATGGAGAAAAATATTCAGCTTAAACGATGAGCGTAGAACAAAAATGAGTTGAAATATACAAACAATCGCCAATATGTATGCGGAGATCCAATATGAAATAAGAGTGTCTTAATAATTTTTAAGAGCCACGCGTCACTGTTTTAAGTGATGATTTTATCCAGAATTTGATTGGATGAAATAACGGAAAAGGAAGAATAAGGTGGTAATTAATGTAACGATTAAAAAATAGGAGACAATTTGGCTGTTTGTTTTGGATGATTAAAGAAAAAAGTAGGGGATGAGGGGCCATCGTTGCACATGGGTGAGGGTGAAAAACAAATTATGTTTATCATTAGATATATTGTAGTTCTGATGTACATATGCAAACATTTTTTCCATCTGGATAATGGTGTAACTTAGAAAACATTTTTGCATTAACTGGGCCAGAAATAGAGCATCAATGAGCTTATAAGCTCCACATACTCAGTTTTTTTTTGTTCAAAAACAGATTAATTTTTGGTTACTTGATTTATAAGCTGAGCTTATTTGTTATTTTTGCATAAATAAATAAAAATTTAAGCTGGATGCATACAGTCCAAAGTAAATTGAAATTTTTCGTGATTACAACCCTACTTAGAAATAAGAAATCCTCTAATCAAAATTTTATAATTAGCAGACAAATTTGAAACTCTATGTGGAAAGAAGAGAATCTTATATATAGGGTCAAGCAAACTTCCAATATTAGAGAGTGGAAATGACTAATGTTTTGGATATTTATTTTTTCCGATAAATAAAGTCTATAATAGTGTCTTGTATACACGTGGTTGGTTTGGATATTCGGTTAACTAATTCGTGCCCATAAATTAAAAGCAACCTTTCACTCATAGCCAACACTATTAGCCTGTTTTTGTCCTTAGCTTTTTAGCCTCATATTTTAGTTTTTTTTAATTGATTGTAAAATGAATTACTTTATATAGAAAAGGATGATTCTGAATTGCACTACTATTTCATTTACAAGGAAATATTATTCAGAGACGAAACCAAAATTGTCTAGATCTTAAATATAACCTATTTTTTATTGATGATTATCAATTGTTGGAATTATGGAGTTTGACTGTATTGTACGCCAGTTACCCTGCCTATTTTTGGGGGTATTTTCGGTAATTCAAATATATATTTATTTAGAGTTACGTCGCTAATATAAATACGTCTATTTTTGTAATTGTAATTCTATCTCTCATATAGTAAAAAGCTTATGGTTTGGGCATCTCCAGATGTAGTCATATTAACAAATGGGGTCAACAAATATTCATGTGTTCTTTGCTTTTTGTTCTTTGATTTTTCATATTAGCGTATAATTTCGCATCAATCAATATAGGCCCAGTTTAGAGGTGTTGTTTTTGTTATTAAAAGACTTACTTTTAGAATTTACTGCTACTTTTTTCAGGATGATTTTGGAAGCAAACTGCTTTTGCTTTTCTTGTCATTAATTACTAAAATAATTTTAATTATATCTTATTCATTACCAATATCTACGTTTTTTCTTCTTACAATAAAAACATCATTTTATCAAAGCAAATTTTAAATATTTATCAAACACTATAAACATACCCGCTTTATAATTAACTTTTAAAAACAACCTTGAGAAGCGAATTTTAATAATATCAACATTCCCAAACTAGGTAAGGTCATGAATCTTTTCTTGCATAAATATTCTACTTATGTAGTAGTAGTAGTAATAGTAATAGTAGTATTGCATTGGATACAAAATCAATAACTGTTAGGTTCGTGTTAAAAAAAATAAAAATTGGTCGTTCGACGTGGGACATCCGCAAGACATAGATGCAAAGGTTAAAAATTTCAACGTTTTGGCCCTTCGTGCAATAAACCCGCCTTGTTTTATCAGATGACTGTCTGACGACTATGACCTTCCAGGCACCTGACAGACAGTCTAGTCTAAAAAAGGACTTTTTCATAAATTTCAAGCTCATTTTGGCCCCTAACTAGTCAAAACAAGTTCATAAAGAGAGTGTCTAGTGATTTTGGGCTGAAAAGAGCGATCTCGTACAATTTAGAAGCATTGTAAACAATTGGGAAGGGGATTTAAACTCTCGTCGTCATTGTCATAGTTCTAAGGTAACTTTCTTCCGTTCTCTCGAAATTTTTATGGTCCTAGTAATTTTACCGTTGAATGAAAATTATCAAAAATGTGTTTTAATGCTTCGTTATCGATCTTGCATTGTGTTTCATAGATTCGATGGAGTTTCGAGTAGTTTTCAGTGAATTATAATCCGTACAGTAATTGTCAGATTTACAGCAATCCAATGACTTCTAGGCTAAGGTACAATTAGGGAAACTCGTTAATTCTCTATTGGCTACTTTTTAATCAGATTGGATGGTATACTTGATTAGGCTACTTTTATCTTAGGGTAAATAGTGATTACTTTTACTGTATTAGTTACGGTATGGTAAAAGGTAAAAGATAGTAAAGGTTTTGTAGCGTAAAATGTATAATGTGAAATGAATAATACTTGTGGGTAGCGAATATATGAATCATACGAACGAAATGGTACAAGATGGTTGAATGGTGAAAAATAGTAATAGTGGTTAATTGGATTATTTGGATTAAGATCACATGTTTAGAGTCCCGTAAGGGAGTAAACACACACTTAATGAAATAGATTAGGTGCAGAGTTCTTAAGTCCAATTTGTAGGATGGAGTATATGCTTTTGGATTTCAAAGGGGGAGTAAATACATATCTAAATGAATGCTTAGGTGCAATGACTTAAGTCCAATAGTTTGGTAAGTTCGGATTAAGTATGCACATTTATATTTCCAACGGGAAGTAAACGCACACCCAAATGAATGGTTAGTTGCAGTGACTTAAGTCCAATCACTCATATTCAATTCGAGTATGATACATATTTTGATGATTCTTGCACGATAAAATGGGTGAAATATGTGATGTTAAGAACTAATGACATAAGTTAGAACATGAGAACTCGTGTGCTATGATATCACGTATGATATGTGAGTTGTATAGATATATATATGACGTTGGTTCCATTTTTGAATTGTCAGGTAATCCTAATTATTTGTCATGTTTTGTTGACCATATGAACATGATGGTAAACAACATTGAAGGACAAAGTATTTGTGGTTAGACATCGCGGATATTCATTCGGGTAATAGGTGTGTCGGTGTATGATCATGTACTTTCATTTATTTATGACCAATTAGGCCAAGACTTATGTCGTATTTACATTCATGAGACACGATATTGTATTATATGCGGGCAAAGGTTTGGCCTGAATAGTAAAAGTTGTAAACGATGTATTTGGAATTCAAATGATGTAATAAGAAAGTGTGGAATAATGTGGGTATGTAAGTACTGTGCAATAGGTGATATATTGGGATTTTGAATTCCACGGTGTGACAATAACTCTCTTCCATATGATTTCGTAATGATATTGATTCAATTTATTTTCTATCAGATCTCACAATATCATCTCTTTGATATGGTTATCTATTTTCTCTTGAAAGTTAGTCACTTTTTGGATTGTAAATTATTTATATATTGGTGACATCTTTTTGGAATGTTAGTAATAGATCTAATAATTATAGGATTATTTAGATTCTTCATATAGGGATTCATATATATAGTGAATTGAATTGTTATTGATTTATGTTAATATTTCCGAATAGAAAAATAAGGTTTGTATGGCATCTTGGAATATAGGACCGTTGACCGGTAGGCTGATAGAGATTGGAGAAATGATAAATAGAAGAAGGATAAATATTTTATATCTTTAAGAGACTAAGTGGATAAGTAAGAAAGCCAAAAAGATAATACTATGAGGTTATAAGTTATGGAACATGGGTAAAAATAAGAATAGAAATGGGGTTGGCATAATCATTTCT
>MKEJ01018578.1:0-15125 GCA_001753735.1 Embelia ribes
CTTGGAATACTGTTCTTGTTTTGGGGTATACTGGAAAGGAAAATTGTGAAGTTTTTGAAAACTCAATTTTGTTGACGCTATTTCGCCTTCCTACCAAGATGGAACTGGCAAATACTTCTAGTGGACTTTAAAACTCTGATATATTTTTCTTTTCTAAGGTTCGGGAACTAATCTGTCAAATCTCCCTTTACCAATATCTGTGAAAATTTTCAGAATCATAGAAGAGGTTATCCTGTGATCATGCGAATAGTATAATTCTGTTCAAAGCTTCTAATATGTACTCGTGCACATTTTTACGGAAAACTAATTAAGCTGCAGCTAAAGATTGCAATATGATACTTTTTGTTATTTTACCTTGTTAATTTTTATTCCATACTTTGATTTCACTTATTAAATTGCCTGTTGAGACATTCTTTATTATGCCAGTGAATAATTTTTCCCTTACTGTTTTGCAGTTAATTGTGGAATACGATTACCCATCGGACCCCAAGTATTTCGATATTAGCAACTAAAAGGTCAAGTCATCTCGTTGATCTTCTAAAATTCCAACACTTCTGTACAATCATGTACGTATAATTTCTACATTCCTCTTACTCTCAAATGGGGTTAAAAGCCTCAGTTTCTCCTGTACAGATTACATTGTCAATAAGGGGAGAAAAAGAAATCATTCTTGCTGCTGTTTTAGACTTGGTTTTCTCTCGATTTTTGTTTTTTTGCTTGGCCCTTCTTCGCATCTACAACTCATTTTTTTGTTTTTTGAAATTTTATATCAACAAAAGTTCCAAAAACCGAAGCTCATTACCAGAAAAGTTTTCGGCAGTGTTACTGGATGACTGCTACGTCAGCTCGTCCCTTACACATTCGTACGCAGCAGTCTTGATTGCTGTTACACGATCATTTCCATGGCAGGAAACAATAATATTATTAAGTGTTAAATTCTTTGAAATTAGCGAGAAATTGGAAATGTTTCGAAGACCAAGAATTACCAAGATAATCACATTGTATTGGTGGAGATTACATTCAAATGGTAAAAAAAAAAAAAGGATCAAGAAGATTATGACAATGTTGTTTAGGTTAGTGTGTGCTCATAGATTTTAATGATGGAGTTCCCTGGAAGTGAGGAAATAGTTTTTGGTAACAAGTTTCTGATTCCGCACAATGAGAACAAGAAGAGAATAGCAGAGAAAAAATTGGGGAAAAGAAGAAAAAAGAGAGAGGGAAAACTCAGAAACACTTCATTTTTTTATTATTATTCATCAAAATTAATTAATTCCTTACAAACTTATCCTATTATAATAAGAAATAGTAAAATACTATACAAGGAACCAATATTAAATCCTAATCAAATCTTAAAAAATAAATTTGTAATAATTAATAAAGATAAATTATTAAAAATAAAATATAATAATTGATGAACGCATCACTTCTCGCAAAGAGGTATGAAATTCAACTCCCTCAAGTGGAAATTTAAATATAATCATCCGCATGAGATTCATGATTGTTTCAACATATAATAATCCTTGATTATGAGAAAGCACAATTCTTTGTTGAATGTATTGTTATATATATATATATATATAATATAATAATTGTGTATATATTTTCATATACTAGCAATATTAGATTAAAGATACGTATGTAATTGTGGTGATCTCTACGTATTTAAATTGAAACATATCTTATTTCAGACTGATATTTCAGACTGATGGTGTATGAAATTCCTACATCGACATAGAATGAAAATTAAACTCTAAAAAAATAATGTTGCATAGGTTTGATACAATTTTTTGTCTAAAAATACATACCATTTTTTTTTTTCATTATCTATAATTAATGCAATAAAGAAAAACTGTTTCAAACCAATCATAAACACAATTTTTTAATGGATATGTCAAAAGCAGGTATTTTTTTTTATTAAGTACTATATTTATTTGAATTTTTTTATTAAGTATTATATTTACATGAGATAATAAACCAATCATAAACACAATTTTTTAATGGAGATGTCAAAAGCTGGTATTTTTTTTTATTAAGTACTATATTTATTTGAAATTTTTAAGTACTATATTTACATGAGATAATAGATATCAAACGAAAATAATTGGAATATTTTCTAACTTGGCTTGGATTAACCTCCACGATGGTTATTGGGGGTCTGGCCAACAATAGTGCTAGGCAATCCAAACCTAGTATATCTAATTTTTAAATCAATGGTTGAAATTAAATATACGGTTACGATAAAATTTAAATTTAAATTTTTTTTATCTCATGTCAACATTTGAATTTAATAAAAATGATACTAATGGAATGGGCAGAAACTAAAATGTCCGCCAAGTCAGGGTGGCAATGAGCAGAGCTATTCGCGAGTATTTCAAACTCGACTCGATAACTACTCGGTCCGAATTCGGCTTGTGAATTAAACGAGTAGGCCACAAATATGTTTTCATACTCGATTTGCATTTAGAGTCAAATTCGAGTATTAAGCTACTCGACTAATAAGCTCGCAAGTAATTCGAAGATATGTGTATATATATGTGTGTGTGAGGGAGAGAGAGAGAGTTAAAAATAAAATTTTTTATCGCATACCAATAGTAAAATTTTGCCTTTAATTATTTGTTAATATAAAAAATTATTTTACCCGAAGTAATTATTTTTATTATTTTAATATAATATATTAAATATATTTAAAAATAATTTATCAAGTATTTATCAAGTCTAGTTTGTCGAGTCAATTTCGAGCACAAAAATAATACTCAAGTTGATTAGAGTAATATTCGGTTTGAGAAATACTTGGTTCAATTAGAACAATAATCGACTCGACTCGATTTATGCTTGATTAAAAAAATACTCGGCTCGACTTGACTCGACTCAACTCAACTCGATTCGACTCGTATTGAGTCATTTGAATGATTTATTTCGATTAGATAAATATTTGGCTCGACTTGATTCGCTTCCACTTTTAGATCAGGTCCCTTGGGAGAAGAGTGTTTAACACTCTAAAAAATAATGCAAGGGTGATACATTCTTTTCGGCCACAAAAATAAAATTTGTAAATAAAATTTTAAAATTATTTTCAAATTTTTTTATATTTAAAATTCTATTTTTGTAATTAAAAAACTAATATTTATCCTCACACAATTTTTTAAAGTGTCCAACGCTCTTTTTCCGGGCCAACTTCATCCTTTAACAATTGATGGTTTGCAATGAAATCTTCTTATCCAATCCAAAACAAAAAAAAGAGCGTGGGGTATAGTTACAGCCACGTGGCATGTCTTGATGAGAAATTAAGAGCCTACCAATCCATCTTCTTTTGTTGTCAACCGGAATGGGTGGCTGTCCGGTCGAGGCAACAACTCATTTTCGGCTTAGCCACTAATTTTTAAATTAATAATTAAAATTAAATTTATAAGTTTTTTGAAAAAAATAAAATGAAATATTTTTTTAATCTCATTTTTGGATTTGATGCGCAAGATAGGAAAGCTTGAATTTATTCATAAATTTGAAAAAAAAACTTTTATTCGTGTTTCACGGCATATATCAGGGGTAAATGGGTTTTAACTCTTGAGTGAGGGTGATGCAAATTTTTAGTAACAAAAATAAAACGTTATAATAAAAAAATTTAAAAATAATTTTATAATTTTACTTAAAAAATTGTATTCTTACAGCTTAAAAATAATTTCTCATACTTACATATTTTTAACTGTATTTAACCCTATGTCAAGAGTCAAGGCCTCAGTTAGGCGTCACAAATGAGAATGTCAAGTCACACTATGTGGGCTACGTGTCAGATTTTGATTGGGCAATTATTGTGGCTGCAAAAGCTGTTATGCTAGTTGCAAATTATTATTATTATTATGGACATAATACATACAATATACTTAAGCAATAAAAATTAGGGTGAAGACCATTTTGTCTCCTATTTTCTCTCATATTCTTTGGGACTCACCTCAATTTAGTCTCTATTATTTTATTAGCTTCAATATGTCTCATATTATTTTAATTTTTTTTCAATTTGTTCCCCTATCTTTTCAATTTACCCCCATATACTTCTAGGTTCTTTCTAATTTACTCCTATCATTTTGCTTTATTCCAATTTATTTCTATTGTTAATAAATTTGATTTTAACTATTTATATATATTTAGATAATAGACTATAATTATTCAAAAAATTTTGATGGGTAAGTAAATTAATTAGAGACAAATGGTCCGTTTAATGCATCTTTTTAGCTAATCATAATTGTTTAGCTATATAGATAAATTGGCCAAATAATTTATTTAAAAAAATGTAAAAAGGGATATATGACAACTAAATAACCCATTTTCTCATCAAAACACTTATAATAAATTATAGCTATTATTTCAATTATTTATTAGTCCATCCGTCCAATTTATTTTGTGCCTCTTTCTATTTTGATTTTTCAAAAAATGTAGCTCACTTTCCAAAATTAAAAATGTGCAAAAAATTATAATTTTACTAAATTACCTTTATTTATTATGCTTTATAATTTGTATCACTTTATGTTTTTAATTTGCATATCATTTATGTTAGGGGTAGATACACTTATCAATTAAAAGTAGTTAAATTCATTTATTATGTCAGTTATAAAATATTATTTCCCCGCAATGGACACATAAGTTGGATGGAGAGAGTATATTATTATAAGTAATGCTACAACCACCCACAATTTATACCTGATTCTCTTACCTGTTGACATGACATGGAAAATCTTTGAAACGATTGGTTTTTATATGCATAGTATTAATGACTAGACCTAAAATTCTCTAGCCACGTCAGCGGATAAGGGAATCGGGTAAAAATCATAAGTGGGTGTAGCATTACTCTATTATTATAGGAAAACTTTATAATTATAGGGGTAAATTGAAATGGGACAAAAATAATAGAGATAAATTGAAAAGATACTAAAAATATAAGGAGTAAATTGAAAATGAGAATAAAATGATAGAAGACAAATTGAATCAAATAAAAGAATAGAGGCAAATTGAAATGAGTCCAAAAGATAAGCGAGAAAATGAACTCTACCGTAAAATTTTTTTACCACGAAACCTCACATTTGAAACTAGTCAATGGCAGATGGAGAGACATAGATTGCTACAAATTAACTTGTTAAAGAAAGTTCTATCATATCATCTATTATTTTTAATCTAAAATAAATTGTGTGTCGGCTCGTATATTTTAATTTCATAGCTAGTTCATCTCCATTATCTAAAATTCCATTTGACCCATCCGAAAATCACCTCGAACCCTCAATATTCATGGAGATATGGTTTTGTTGGTCCCTCTAAAATCAAATGAAGATGGGAATATATTCTCTTTAGAATTTCATGATATGGAGAACATTTCGGGTCCATGACTTATCAAAAATGAGAATTCTATGCTCGTTGCCAATATATATAGAGAGAGATAGATGCATTTTGCTCATTAGCATTGGTACATCAATGAAGATGTATCAACTTGAGTGGGTTGAGGAAGAAAGGTCTAGTATGAAGATGAAGAGCCGTGTTTGGTAGCCAAGGATGACTTGCCTAAAATCCTTTCAAGGTCGTCGAGATATATGTGTACATGCACAAGTTGGTGTATATAAATGTGTAACGATGGATTGAATGGATTTTTGGTGACTCATCTCTTGGCTTCCTGACTGGCTCTTATCTTTCATTTTATACCTTGCTCTTCCATTCAATGATTATTTAGCACCTTAATGGATTTCACAAGGTAGTTGTGTACTCGAGAGTTGTAGCTCGTCGAAAGGTAACATCTATATGTTGTAATTTTTGGACACCACATAATTAGCTAAAAATATAAAGAATTAAAATGTGAAATATGGGTTGAATAACTTTCATATTTTATCTCATGTTTCTCCCTTGAAAATAGTACAAAGTTCTTTTAAGACTATTTCAAAATGATAATCGATTTCTACAAATTTGATTAAACTGCTTTTCAATTATTTGTATTTTTAATATCAGGGTTGTATCAGATAATGGGGCATGAGACCTACCACTAGATTTTATTTTCTCAGTCAATTCTTTTCATTTATGAGTCATTATAAATTTTGTAAGAGGGTAATGACTGGTTAGATTCAACAAAGTCGAGCATGTAAAATCAATTGTTTATTTTTCTTATAATTTTAAATACGGTGATGTAATTTTTCATATAGCATCATATTATGACTTACTTATTTTACATACAACATATCACATGCACAATACAAACAAATGTATGAGCTTACTCGCACTCAAGGTTTTCTAGATTCGGATTTCTCACTGATAAGTCGTTATTTGCAATAGACGTGATGAGTCGTCATTCGCAATAGACGTTATCCTCTTTGTTTACAGTACGGGCTAATGATAAACATAGTCAAAATATGTCGTAGTTCAGGCATCTATTGCTTGCACCTACTTTTCACGTACATCGTTTGCACCATATCAACAATTTTTGGTCTATACACCCTTGTTAATGCTATAATCATTGATTCACTATTGCCCTACAATATCAACACAGGCTACCAGTGTACTATCGAGGGTGATAGCTAAGTGATGAAGTTGATATGTCCAATTCACTATTGTTCATATTTTTTGCTAAAAAATTGACAGTATCTGGCTGCTCAATTTTCAAGTATCTGGCTGCTCAATTTTCAAGTTTAGCTTATTTACTTTTTTGAATTAAATAAACTAAAAATTTTATGCTCGATATATTTATTTTTTTTCATAATAAAAAATTAAATGAGTTATTTACTTTAAAATTGAAGCAAACAACAAAAAATTGTGGTAACGAGTTTCAATTCAATATGAACATGTAGGAACCTATGACAACAGATATAGCTATGGATGGAGTTACAAGCCTTACAGCATTGGCCCATAATTGGGAAAATTTTATACATATCTTACTTCTTTTGTGTGAATTTTTTCCCGCAGTTTTAGCTTTCCCTTCTCGTATTTTTTTTAAATGATCTTTAATCCTTCAACATCCTTATATTTTAATATTAGATTCGTCCATTGGTATATCTAACTATTAATTTTATTAACTATAAAAGTATAAATGAGACTATTCCCCCGTAAATTACAAGCATTCCCCCCTCTCTCTATATATAAATAAATAAATCTAACTTTACTCTAAATAAACGCGTGAGGTACAAATTTTTTTTTCTTCAATTTTTTATTCAAAAAATACCCATAATGAGCAACAAGCTTACATTAATTTTTTACCTATTTAAGAACAAAAAAAAAATTAAATGAATAATTTGTTAAATTGAAGTTCATTAAGGCATTAAATATCTTAATCCGCTAACAAAAAATTATAATTTAATATAAAAAATTTATTTTTAAGTTCAAAATATTTTCCATAATAAATATGAGTGACTTATATATATTGCCTATATATGTATATATGAGCATGAATGGAAAAATAAATATTAATCATAGAGATCAGGCTGCCGCATATTTAGGGGTGTCAAAATGACTCGCGACTTGGTACCTTATCCGAACCCATCAGATCCAGACCCGGTCCAGGCCTGTCGGTTCCAGATCCGTACCCTACCCAAACCACTTTGGGTAGGGTCTGAATCCTCTCATATTTCCTTACACCCGACCCTGCCCAGTACTCGACGGGTGGGCCCGAGGCCTAGACTAGCAGCCCGCTGAAAATTTATAAATATATAAAGAGAAAAGGTCCGATCTGGATCCGAACCCAAAGACCTGGTAGCTATACTCCGAGTATGGTATAGGTATAGGTATAGGTATAGGCTATAAGCTCGGACCCGGACTCGGACTCGGACCCAGACTTAATCCAAAGATTAACGTGGGCCTGAGAGACCCTACCCAGACTAGAAAAAATGGGCCAGACTTGGCCAATATGGTTGCCCTACACAGATTCATAAAAAAAAATTATTCAAATTCGAGATTGACGTTATGACAACTATCTTTAAACTCCACGAGGTGCATATTATACATAAAATTTTATATTTATTTATTTATTATACATATATTAAAGTTCATTGCTGACACATCGATAATAGACATTATATGCATATATTGATTATTGTGGTATACCTTAAGTTATTTGCTTAAGCTTAAAATTTTAACATTTTCTCAAATTTTATATACAAAACTATTTTTAGATATATTATTTGCTACTAGAATTAACCTATAAAATTAGTATATATATATAACTACAAAAATTCAAAAGTATCCTAAAAGTATATCAGGTTCCGGATGAACGAATTTTGCTCCTCCTAAGCAATCTGAAGAAGCCTAACCCCAATTGTACTCCGTTCCCAGGAATGGGCTACACCATTCCCAATTTTGTACCGCTTACCATAGTGATCCACGATCCGGGTAACATAGTTTCTTGCCTCTCATGTATAGTGAAGCTAGTTTCCTTCTTCTTTTTTTCTCATCTTCAATTTTTTGATCCTTCCGCTGATTGGTTGAGTGAGAATACAAAATCTTTATCCCCTTCATTTTTTTAATTTTGATTAACGTTCTATATTGAGCTTGAGTTTCTATATTCTGACTGAGCGATATATCTATGTCAATGGATAGGCATACAACATCTCTTGCTACATATGTGAGGACCAAGCTTTCGGCTTTGAAACATGAAAATGGTACTCGTGTCAGCACATTGTATGGAAACAACAAATCAAAGGTTGGTATCATACTCGTACATAAGAAACTTTATTTTCTATACCCATTTATAGTTATGGAGAAGTATTCAGAATTGTGTGCCAGAGTTAACTTATATGTTTTGTCGGCCAATATTCTGCACTTTCTAAGATTTGTTTTTGGGTAGTTATTGTATGATGAACTAGGTCCAATAGTTTCGTTCAACTTGAAACGACCAGATGGATCTTGGTTTGGTTATCGCGAGGTGGAGAAGTTGGCTTCTTTATCTGGAATTCAGCTACGGGTATGATTTTCAGAAATTCTCTTTTAAAGTTAAGCTTGTTTCTATTCCTTGTTCAACAGGAAAAAATTGTTACAAAGTAATGACTTTTGGATAAATTTTCTGTCATTAATAGGATTTTCTCACGTGCATAGCTTGCTATTGCATCAAATAGTAGTTTTTATGCACTGATGCTCATAAGGATAAAAGTCACTTTCACTTTTAGCTGTCTAAACATTATAGTTGGTTATAAACTTGTCATTGCTAATTGCTAACAATGGCTGTGCGCCTGTGCTGCTATGCTTATGTTTAGACAGGTTGCTTTTGCAATCCTGGAGCATGCGCTAAATATCTTGGTTTGTCTCACCTTGATCTTCTTTCCAACATTGAGGTATTTCCACATTTTCTTGTTGATTTATTTGGTCTCTAAGAGCTAAGGCATTCTGCGTATGTTATCATACCCATTGATTTATGAATACAGGCTGGACATGTTTGTTGGGATGACCACGATATAGTAAGTGGGAAACCTACTGGAGCTGTTAGGGTGTCATTTGGTTATATGTCAACATTTGAAGATGCCATGGTAAAATTTCATCCATCCGTTGGATAATTTTGAATATTTTGTGATGCAGGTTGCATTGGGAATTACCTTTTACGAATTGATAGTAGTTGTCATTTTGTAACTCCAACCTCCAGTTTATGGTAGATTATTGATGTGGCTTATGTTATGTTTTCTTCCCTCATTTATACTTGCAGAAATTTATAAGCTTCGTAAAGAGTTCCTTTGTATCAGTGACGACACTATCTGAAAATATATATGTATCTGAAGCAAAATCAATTTCCTTTTCAAGTGAAGGTGATATTATGTGCCCCTTTTCCCTTGTTTTTAGTGGTATTATTTATATATATGTACTATGTCATTGTTTTCCCTTTTCTGAAGTTGTGGGTTTGTTATTCTTTTCATGATTATTCTTTTTTTTTATTTTTATATTTGGCTATATCTACTCATCATGAAAATGAAATATAACAGCACAGGATGGTTGTCATGTATTTCACTCGTCTAAGTTAAGTGATGCAGCCCAGGAACAGGATAGAATAATATATTGATATAAGAGATAAGTTATGAAAAATACTAGATGGAAAGTGTGGGAGGAGTCCACCTCCTTGGACAGATCTGAAAATTTCAAATTTGTCCTAATTTTGAAGGATTTCCATTCAGATTTTCTGGTTTAATTAGAGAACAAACTGAATTTTATTGATGAATAATACTACCCTTCGAAAGCATACAAGGACCTATTTATGGAGTTCTCATAGGTCTAGAACAATCTGGACTCTAGACAGACTTTTAGACTTCCAAGTAACTCATTTAATATCATTTGAACTCGACTTTGACGCCAATTATCTATGACTCATTGAATGACGTACTCCTGAATCAAGGCTAGAATGCTCCAGAAATTGAACAAATAAAGGCTGGACTTATCCTGAAGTTGTTCTCCAGAACTTATGTGAACTATAGCGGATCAATGTTGGAATATTCGGGAGAATGAACTTAATCCCATCATTAAGTCAAATAGTGCTTTTACTGCGACATTACCACCCCAATTTACATGTATGCCAGTTATTGAATCGCAGGGGCTAAAAGAGAAACTGCAAGATATTGGCTTCGTTCAATCACCGTCTACCCAATAAAGTCATGTGCAGGGTTCCAAGTAGATAGCTGGCCCCTAAGCAGATCTGGTATTTTTTTATTTTTTAAATTGCACAAATTTGACCTTTTTAGCTTGTTTCATATTAGATTTGAATCGCAGCACATTCTAAGAGGATGGTGATTTAGTTAAAAAAAAAAAAGAATAAGCCGATACCACGATGGGAATTTTGATTGTCTGGGACTTTTCTGCAAATTCTACAATCTTTGGGCTACCAAGTCATTTTTATTCATGGAAAATGCGATGCCCCTAGTTATAAGTACCGTTCGAAGCAGCCTTAGTGGTCTGTGATATTGTGTTTTGCAAATTCCATATCTTTACATACTTGCAGCGAACGGAAACTATATATCTGCTTTGCTACTTAGTGTGCTAATATTCTGGAAGTAGAGGAATGCTAAAAGATATGAAGCTGTGGAAAAGCCAATTAGGCTTTTGATTGATCATATATTCCTTTTGATTTCTGCTTTACTAGATACTTTTTCCAATATACCCAGAAATAGTTGGAATTTGCAGATTCAGAGTTTGTGGAAGCTAAATCCTTAAACTTTTAGAGTTTGATGGGGTAGCTTCTACAATTCTCTCCTTTTTTACTGTGTGGTTCTTCCTTGGCGGTGTTATTGGGGTTTGTCCCTGTTCTATATCTTTGTTTATATAACTCATACATTCCAAAAAAACAAATAAAAGGAAAAGGAAGTGCTAATTGTTTTTTGTTTAGTATCTAGACCTTCAAAGGATAGCCCTACTATATGATATTGTAGCCTTCCCATTGCTACCATCGCGTATTCTTTTTATGGATAGAAGAATTTATCATATAACTTTATGCTAAATGTTTTGAACAGGCTTGTTACATGATCGCGAATGGCTTCTCAAGGGCCTCAATGGTGAAATTCTTACACAGAAAAAGGTGAAATATATGCACCCTCTCAGAGTATGTTAAAGTTTTACTTGAATGTACTGTATCTCAAAAATGGGTATTCTATTCCACTGTGCTAGTTAATCAAATCATAGGATCAATCCATTCTGAAAGACTTCACTACACAGTAATGTATAGCTTGTAGATGGTAACCGACCGATAGCCTATTTTGGCTGGTTGATCTTTGTTGTGACGAGCTCTACCTATTTGATTACCGTATATATACTATGTGCTAAACTAGTTTTTTGGCATGGCAAGTCCCGGTTCTTTTTTTTTTTTGGTACGTGACTTTGTATATTAATTCAATCCTGCTCCCCTTGGTATAAACAGGTTCCCGAAATGTGCTTCATTAGTACATATATTGACCTCAAGTTGGGAATGTTGCACGTTGAGTCACCTCGATGCAAAACGAAACTGCAGATTAAGCTTGAAGCAGATTCATATGCTGGGACAGATGAATTGGATGTGTATGCCCAGAGGTGCGAAATGGAAAAGAAAAATTATTCTCATACTGTATCACTTTGTGGTGTACATATTATTTGCTTATTTTAAATGTCTTTTGGCTGTTATGAAGACAGGTTAAATGAACATTACACACTTGGGAAGTAACAAATTAGTGTTTTGTTTAGCAGATACAAAGTGCATGGTTATGATATTGAAGTTGACACGTGGTTTAGCAAAGCTGTGGGTCGACCTTGTGCGTTCTTACAATGTTCCGGCTCAAACAACTACACGTGCTTGAATAATGGTGAAAGCGAGGGCATATGTAGAGATGTGGGAAGCAGATTAAATTTTGTCAATGAAGCACAGTTTTTGCTAATTTCCGAGGAAAGTGTATCTGACCTCAACGATAGATTAAACACAAGTATGTATTTATTAAGTGCTCATGTCAGTGCTGAAACTGTTTTCCGAGCTCAAGTTTGTGAAGTCACCATTTTTTGTTTCCGCAAATTCTTCAGAATACTTTTTCTTTTTTGTTAGAAGCTGTACAGGAAGACCACTGTGGTCCATTGACTCAAATTGAACCGATGAAATTTCGCCCCAATCTAGTCATATCTGGTGGAACACCTTATGCCGAAGATAAATGGAGTTGCCTTAAGATTGGAAATAAATATTTTGTGGTAAGTTCTTCTAGTTGCCCGCAATTAGGAGTTTGAATGCGTAAACTAAAATTATTTGTAGCTATTATTTGGGCCTGATGGGCCAATAATCAGTTGGCAATTTAGGACTTTCCTGAATTTAGATCACATGAAAGAAGCAACAAGCTTTTGATCCGACGGCCGAGGGAAGGTTGAGAAGCTTGGTTAATTTTGAATTCTATTGTACCGTGGCTATTTCTGAAGTTACTTAAATTTAATTGTTCCACTTCTCTTTGTGTAGTCGTTGGGTGGATGTAATCGTTGCCAGATGATTAATTTAAGTACTCAAGAGGGGAAGATGGTTAAGTCAAGAGAACCTTTGGCTACTTTGGCTTCTTACCGAAGGGTGAAGGTGGGAAGTGATAATTTTCACTCCATTTTTTTTTTTTCTGTTTTTTGTTTTTTCTTTTCATTGACAATCAATCATGTCTATCTTTTAATGCAGGGGAAAATATTTTTTGGGATATTGCTGAGATACAAGTACGGGGATGAAGCAGGGCCAGAGGCTAACCATTGGCTTCAGATCGAACAAGAAATATTTCCAGAAACAGATTAGTTCTAGTAACTTCCTTTTGCCCTTTTTCTTCTTTTATTTATAATAATGTAGTAACTAAATATTTGTATTTTATACAATGAAAATGCTATGGTTCCCAACAAAGGGTTCATATTGTTATTCAGTAGTATACCGGTAAAGTGGGCGAGGTTATGGTTCCGGCTGGGTTAGAAAATGAGTTAATTATGAAGCAATTGTCGTGCAAAATTAAAAGGAATTCCGTCGTTAAAAGATTTCAGGTGACCCTGATAGTACAAGATTTTGGGGTGACCAAATCATCATATCCTTAAACAAAAAATGTCAGCATATAGGCATTGTTACATGGTCACGAGTGCGAGGTTGTTGTCGTTGCATCATTACCATGTCTTTTGGTTCAAGCGCTGTTCTGTGCTATAACTCTGAGGAACATAAAAAACACTTGTGACAAGAGAAGCCCGACCCCTATGTAAAAAATGTCTCTCTTTTGTCCAATGTTCTTGCTTCTTGTGTACATGTTTTATAAGTCCCCATCCCTACTTTAACGTATCAACGTGCACGTGCATATGTGCTGAGGGGGCATAGGGAGTGAAAGATTCCAAAAATAAATCAGGGTTCCATGGTCTGGAATGTCTACAAACTGCATCAATTAGTTGACAAATTCAATACTTTTTTTGGTGGATAATTCTCCTTATTTCTGGGTCCATTCTTTTACCTTTTGTTTGGTCAAAAACTCTTGCGCCTTCTGGAATTTTCTTCCTCATATTATATTTTTTTAAATCACTCATTACTTTATTATATTAGTATTACATTTAGAACATCACTCTCTTAGTTGCTTAAAGAAATTAAATTTTGTTCTTCTGCTTAAGAAGAATAGCAATAAAGACTCGTTCAAATTGTTCCAGGCTAGTCAAAGCTCTGACTTGACTCTTATGGCTGCTATCTTTCCCTATTATCATTTTACTACAATAGAGCAGTAGAATATGCCTCCTTATATTATAAGTAACTATATATATATATATATATACATAGCTATTCCACATTCACACACACCCAGAGTGAGACACTGGAGCATAGATGGAAGTCAAAAAGAGTGATAGCAGGGAGGATGAAGATGGGCATCTTCCAGGGTTCCGGTTTCATCCCACGGATGAAGAATTAGTCGGGTTTTATCTCCGTCGCAAGGTTGAGAGAAAACCCGTTGCTATCGAACTCATAAAGAATGTTGATATCTACAAGTTCGACCCTTGGGATCTTCCAAGTATGTGGCATCTCTTTTAATTACTAAGAATAATGCCATTTATAGAAACGTCACCATATATAGTTTTGCATAGTTCACTTGATGAATCTTATTCATGAAACTGCACAACAATAATTTGAAAATAATTTTCTAATCTGCATCATTTCTCTATAATGCTGTATATACAGTATATGAATGATATTCAGTGTCTTAACATTCTTTAATATGACCCGTAAGATGAGAATAGATACATCCTGGATTATATCATACATGTTCATCATAAATTAAGTCGGAGCCAGGAATTTGAACATGGAGGCATAATTTACTTTAAAAAAATTCAACCCCATGAAATTCTGAATTTGATTTCTAGGCTCATGGTAACGCATCAAAATTATAATTTATATCTTCATCTTTTCAAATATTTATATATGTTCAAATATAAAAAAAAAAGAAAAGAAAAGAAAAAGTTAGTTTTTGCAATACCATCAAACTCATTAAAAAGAAAAATAAAGCCAATCGTGCGTATATCTTATGAAACGATTGAATAATTTCCCTGATGAAACACGCAAAAAAGATACTATTTTGCCCGAAAATTTAGATGGATAAATTAGCAAATCAATGTGGCAATTCGTGTTCCTTAGTAGAAACTTGGCACTCGAACGAACATTCCGATGAATGAAAATACAAGTATGTTGCTCACTT
>MKEJ01018590.1:0-15414 GCA_001753735.1 Embelia ribes
ATAGAGTATCGGTGCTTCATAGGACTCTATCATTGACACAGAAAGGGGAAAAGCCAGTTTGGTTTAAAAGGAAAACTAGTTCTTTAATCCATTTATCTTCTCTTTTTCAGGCAAGCAATATTGACCCCAATGTTATTGAAGGTTATGCTTTTGTTTTAAATTTTGAATTTTGGAATAATTTTTGTTTTTATTTCCTTCAGTTATGATCCTACAAATTTGTTTCTTTATCTCATTGTTTGCCTATGTTGAATTTCTAATTAGGCGCTTTACGTTGCTACCAGACGAAAATCTGACACACCTATTGAACAAAAACTTCATTGGAGGATTCATCTAATTGTTTTGCTGGGAATTTTTGTTGCTAGACCTTTGTGCATGTGGATTGCTTATCTATATATATATATATATATATTTATTTATTTTTTCATTTTTTGTTTAGTTCTTGGGTCGTCATTCTGTATGAGAAGAAAGGTTATCGGAGCAATTCATGGAAAACCTTTATTATTTTATTCTTGGAAAGGATGATTAAGTCTTCCCTGAAGTGGAGGTTATATTTTTTACGCGCTTACCTCTTTTTCGGGTAAAGCCAGATTAGCCCTTAAATGTAGCAAATGCTTAACTTATTCTCCATTAACCTCCATACCAGACGTGATTGAAGGTAAGTGAAATGTTACCTGGGCAACCTTTCACCCCTTTTTACCCCCTTACAAACACACCCTAAGACGAATTTGATAAAGCAAAACATTTGTTTCAGCATGTTTGTGATGCAAGTTTGTCAACAGGATGATTTGAGTAAGATTGAAGTGTTGGTGCATTGAATCACGGGTAGTAGAGAGATGGATAAGCCCGGGAAGGAAGCAAAGGAGCCAAAAACACCTCCTACACAGGTAGGCTTACTTCAATTTTGACAGTTGAATTTGCAGCAACAGTTCTCAAGTTATTGACTTGTTGGTAGCTGGTACTTTGGGTGTATTTTGAATTGAATTGTGACCACGTTTAGGAACCGTCTTCATCCACACCCCTAGCAACGGGTAACCCAGATTGGCCAGGTTTTCAGGTTTTACCTTTGTTCCTTTCCTATCTGTTGTTTTTCTGGTTAAGAATTGCTGTTGGAATTGAGTTGGTATAGATTCCATCTGTAACAGGCCTATTCTCCTATGCCTCCACATGGTTACATGGCATCAAGCCCTCAAGCTCCTCATCCTTACATGTGGGGAGTCCAGGTACATCCCTTCTTGTATTAGCAAATAGCTGTTTAGATGGAGATTTTTGTTCATGTGTTTATTTTGCTTTAACTTGTTTCAGCCACCTTTTATTGAGTTTCCTTATCCAAATCTGCGTATAGACTTGTCAAATTCTGCTTGCATAAGTTGATCAGGCTAGAAGGTGCTCATTAAAGCTAGTTTCCTATGATGCATTGTTTTGCTACACTTGTAGCAGCCATTTGTGATCATTTAAGAGCTCACATTGGGTTTGAAAGTATGGTATAGTTTTAAGCTACCTCCTATCTGGAATTACGGCTCACTCCTATGGCGTTCTATTTATTCGATCCTCGTGACACATAATATTGAACAATATCTTGATATTTAGCTACATTCCCTAAGATTGATCTGATTATTCTATGTTAAATGAGTTTTTGTCTGATATCTCTAGTTCACATTTCCGCAGTGTGTGCATTCCTGGGGTCAATCCAAGATCATTATTGTGTTAATTGGGTCTTGTGGGACATGCAGTAATCTAGCTGTACCTATACAGCCATGGAAAGAAATTATAATAAAGGAGACAGACATGGTGAAGATGTGAATAAGTTGGGGGTTAAGAGAAAGTCTTGCTTGTCTTTTTTATCCTTCTTCATGAGCAACTTAGTTGAGACTAGTTGGTTGCAAAAATTGTTTAGAGGTAATGAGTTTTCCATACATTGTAAAGGGTGCACTGACCTCTTTATGCATTTTCTTTGCTCATGGGCATGATCATAAGTCCATGACTTCTTGTACTTGGTAGGATGAGGCCGCACTTGTGAAGTCATTATTTTGTTTATTTTTCTGCCAATTATTATTTGAAGTTATGTTTTTTTTTTGTGTGTGATAAGATGCTTATGGCATAAGAAGTTCGTTATATTGCTTTTGAGGTGCTTGGAGTCTTGATTTGTTGTGTGAAGAGAAAATTTCTCATCCTATTTGTTTTGTCGAGGGAAACATTCATTATATGATATTTTCACTAGAGGGGGGTTTGATCTCCAATTGTTTCATTCTTGAGTATGTAAAGTCCTAGGTTGCATGAAAAAGGTTCTGAACATAGGAAGTGTGTTTTGAAATTATCTTTTATTTATTTATTATTCATTGATGAGTTATTTTGAAATTATTAAAGCACGACACAATATTGAATTGGAGTCATGTGGGCCCCTTGATTGCCATTAACTGATTTGATATGTTAATAGACAACATACCCCTTCATGGGCGGAAAAATAGAAAAACAAAAAAGAAAAAAGAAAAAAGAAGAGAGAGGGGAGGAAAGGGTTGGGTAGAAAAGGAGAAGAGAGAAGGGAAGAAAAGAAGGGAAGGGAAGAGGGGCGGGGGTACCCGTATATTTAAGGCAATAGCTTTAGCTTTATCGATGAAGCCCACTCCAAGCTTCGTTCTCGGAGATGGATAAATATTCCCACTTTTTAGATACATGTATATATGTAATGCAACCTTACTAGTAATGTTTTTTCACCTACTACTTTTTATATTGGTTTTAACGGCTCAAACAAATTGGGGAAACGTTTATTTGAGTTTAATTGTAGTTTTTCTGTTGAAATTCGCTTCCTTGATTAACTTTTGATTTTGCTTGTAACAGCCAATGATGCCTCCTTATGGCACGCCACCGCACCCATATGTGGCTATGTATCCCCATGGTGGAATATATGCTCATCCATCTATGCCTCCTGTTAGTCTTTGTGATCTTCTGTTGATAAATAATCTTTCTTTATGGGTTTCTTTAGCTCTAAAGTTTTAAAACTTGTGTAGGGATCATATCCTTTCAGTCCATTTGCCATGCCATCACCTAATGGCGTAGCTGAGGCTTCTGTGAGTAACTTAAAACATCTCTATCTTTGGTTTGCAAGTGCATATGTTGCAGGCTTTTTGGAATAGTCACTAAACTTTTTCATGTAGGGAAATACACCTAGCAGCATGGAAGCTGATGGCAAGGTACCTGAGGGGAAGGAAAAACTACCCATCAAGAGGTCCAAGGGGAGCTTGGGTAATTTAAATATGATTACAGGCAAAAATAATGGTGGTGGTAAAGCTTCTGGAGCATCTGCTAATGGAGGCCATTCCAAAAGGTAAAACATACGGCCCTGATATCGTTGCTTGCTTTTGATAAATTTTTCTTACAGTAGCTCGTAGCACCTGATTCTGACTAGCAATTTATCCATCTATTTTTACTGATCAACTCATGTTGAGAATGCTCATTGGCTTTGCAGTGCTGATACCCAAAGTGAAGGTTCAAGTGATGGAAGTGATGCAAACTCTGAAAATGTAGGTATTATGCCGTATTATTTTTTACCAATCTCGTTCGACAATATGCCATAAATTCGTAACATGCTTTTTGGATGCATTGATTCGATTGGAGCAGCCTTTCATTTTTTATTTTCTTGAAATTGTATTTTTGTGGAATTATGGATTTCATTTTCATTGCATTTGTTAATCCTCTACGGATATGGCAGTTTTGTGCTTCAAAAATTTTATCCTAAGTGCGTTTATGTACTGTGTGAAGTCCTCATAGTTGGAACTGCGTGCTGACATCTGCAACATCTTTTGCTTCTCCACTCCAGTTTATCTAAATAATTTTAAGGCCTGTGTGCACTGAGTCTAGATTATGGTAGGAAGTTATTTATTGTATTGGCTAGTGGTCTTTAGTTACTATGTTTTTTCCTGGTTCGTGTCTTGAAGTTACTGCTCTGGAATCGTTGCATAAAGATGGTTCTTTATTTATTCTTGGGCCAAAATAAGGACATTTCATTTAAATATCTATTGACATGTGACATCATTTAGTACGTAGAAGTCAAAGATTACTGCATTATATAGAACTTAGCAAGGTAAAATTGGACTGTAACTGTTCCGTTTTACCTTTTGCAAGTGCTGAACTCAAATATGTGTATCAGCAGCCTTAATTGAAATTCACTTTATGTTTGGTTTGCAAGATGATCATTTCTTCCATGAAACAAGTGAACTCATCCTTATGAATGGCAGGCTTCTAGACATCAGGATAAGTTATGTTTTCTAGAAGTAATCAGATATCAATGGGTATCTGTAAATCTGAGTAATTGCATTTGTCTGATTTTTGTTTGGTTAATTTTTGGCAGGATTCACCTATGAAGTCAGGAGGTAGGCAAGAATCATTTGAAGGTTCGCTTGTAAAGATTCGATTTAAGTTGCATTTACCGATTTCAAGTTTCTAATGATTTTATTTTTGTTATACCTTAACTACAGCCGAAGCATCTCAGAATGGTGGATCTTCCAATGGTCGTCGCAATGGTGGACCAAGCACACCTCCAACAGTGATGAACCAGGCAATGACCATCATGCCAATGCCCGTACCTGGTGTTCCAGGTCCCACCACTAATTTAAATATTGGCATGGATTATTGGGGAGGTGGGACTCCAGCTGCACTTCCTGCTGTGCGTGGGAAGACATCCCCTGCTCCAGTTGTAGGAGGATTGGTCACTGCTGGATCACGGGAGAGCCTTCAATCACAGCTTTGGATGCAGGTTTTTATATTTTCCTAACCTAGCTCTCTTGTTCATCTGCTTTTGGTTAATCTTGTTTGTCGGATACATGACTTTGCCTTAACTATTATTTCACTATATTTTGTCTTCTTTGTTCACATCATTATTAGTCAGTGCACATTCAAACACTTCTTCCTTACCTTCTCCAGATTGTGAATTGACTTTTAAATGAATAAATTTATATATTTATTATACTAAATCACTGTGGATGTGTTAATTCCTGAAAGAGGCATGTTGATAATTACTTGAAAGGTTTGTTGATTTTCTTTCAAAAATGACTTTATGAAATGGTGCCAGCTAGGAAACACTGATTCGGATACAGATGCGGTTTTGGACATGGGTTGAGATGCAGATTATGTCAATTTTGAAAAATGTCAGACATGGACACAGTTTGCAACTATACAATGTTATAATCTATTAAATTAATCCACTAAGTTCAAATTATCAAAAGTCGCAAAAACATGTCTTTCGCCAAAACACTCCACAACTACTTGAACCACCAAAATATTTGTTAAAGTACTAAACAATGAACAAAAAGATATATAGCATGGTTTTTGATTTCTTAGGAAAGACAGTTTGCAACTATACAATGTTATAATCTAGTAAATTAACCCACCGAGTACAAATTATCAAAAGTTGCAAAAACATGTCTTTCGCCAAAACACTCCACAACTACTCGAACCACCAAAATATTTAGCTCGACAAGAGTAATCAATTCCTAATATATTCGCAAGGATCTGCAAACTCCCTTGTCTCTTCATCTACATCTACAATTTGGCCACCACTGTGTCCAAGTATGTTCAGCGTGTCCCCCGAGTGTTCACCATTTAAATTAATAAATTGAATTTTAGACCCGCTACGTGTCGTGTCCGGAAGTGTCCGGCAAGTGTCGGTATCCCCGGAGAGTCCGACACTGATGCAACACCCGATTTGGGGTGTTTATGATTCCTTGGGTGCCAGATTGTGGATGGTTCATCCAAAGGATTTGTAAAATTGTTGCGGAATTTTGTGCAGGTTGGACACTGAGAATTATAAGGGTGTAAATTGGAACTTCTTGGTTTCTGTGTAACATAAAGGGTAAATTACACTTTGCCCCATGAGGTTTCTGAATATTTCAGAATTCCCGAGGTATTTGAAATTACTCTTCTCCTGAAGCCACTATTCAAGTTTGGCTTACATGTGGAAAGACCATACTACCTCTCGCTTTATTGCCTTATTTTATTCATTCTAAAGCTAATAATTAGGAAATTTAGAGAAAGACCATCATAATTTAAGGGAAACATTTTAGTTATATATATGATTATACAATCTCTCTTTTAAGAATTGAAAAAACTATAGAGAATGAGTGCTAGTTAAGGAGTACTTTTGATTATTTTAGGGTCATTTATCGCATTTAAGTTGATTTTCACTTTGCCCCCTAAACGTTTGGGGGTAAAGTGTGATGAACAAATAAACCTCATGGATGGATAGTGTAATTTGAGAAACCATTTGGGGTATTATGTAATTGTAAGAAACCTCATGAAGTCAAAGTGTAATTTGCCTAACATTTATGGGTTGAGGAAAAAGATGATATTGGGACCTTTGTCTTTCTTCATTAAAATGCTTGGTTTTGGTTGATGGAGTTTTTTGGGTTTATTCCAGGCATAATAACTCAACAAATGGGACCCTATTTGAAAAAGTAAACAACAATTGTTTCACCACTTCAACCTCAAATTAGTATATTTATTTGACTTTTTACCAATTCACCTGTCTTATATGATACTCTTAAAATGCAACCTATAACGAGCACCGAAATCATAATCTTGCTTAGTTAACAGGAAAAGAGGCAGTTTATGTTTTTTTATTGTTATCTGTGTACTGGAAATCAAATCAGCTTCTAGAATCTGAGCTTGCAAAACAAATCTGGGACTCGGAAACACACCTCGCCAAAAGCGTAGTCAACCTCTTACAAGCACAACTTGTCAAATGATAGGATGAAAATACTAAGCAACAATCTTCGTCTTAACCCTCTCAGTGGTGAAGCCCTTGAAGGATATAGTTCTTCTGATACTTGTTATAATTAATTAAACCTTGCGCCTACTTGAGGACTAATAATTTTGTCTATTTCTCCTTTGGAAACTTCTTATGTGTCAAATAGAGCTCACCTATGGATATAGAATATTGGGCTGGCCTACATGTCTAGAGTTGTTGATGACAGGGATACCATAATCATCTTTGTCTTACACCTGCATTCTTGGTCTCAGGATGAGAGAGAGCTTAAAAAACAGCGAAGGAAGCAGTCCAACAGGGAATCTGCTCGTCGATCCAGGTTAAGAAAACAGGTAATGACATGATTCTATCCGTGTTTTTATTTACTTTGGTCATGCGAGGCTAATTTTTCTAACACTTGCATATATATGCTTTAGGCCGAGTGTGATGAGCTGGCTCAGCGAGCTGAAGTTCTGAAAGAAGAAAATTCCAATCTTAGGTCAGAATTGAGCCGCATCAGGTCTGAATATGAACAGCTTCTTGCGCATAATGCGTCTCTAAAGGTGATGTCACCATTCTGATTTTTACATAATTCTTTTTTGCCCTTTGCGCTAAGAAAAGACTTCTGTTTGCATGTTGAATGCATTTGGATACTACGTTTCTGTAGTCATTTTGAAGTTTTAACACCTAAAATCTACATAAATGTGTCCATTGAATTAATTTTCAAACAGAGTGACATCCCCTGAAATTCCTTGTTATAAGAACCTAGAAACACTGTTTTTTAATGCTTCTTTAAATTGTTTTATATGAAGATGTTAACGTCATAAAATTGGTAATATCAAAAGTTCTGTGTTCTTCTGTTCCAAAATTAGTGAAAATTGAAAAGAAACCAGGTAAATCTCTAAGATACAGCCAAGCAGCCTCACTTTTCATGATTTTGGAGTGATAGTTCTTAGCTGAAAGGAGGAGTACAACTTATTTATTTGTTATGAGATCAAGCATACTTATTTTTCTGTTCAACTTTTGAGGAAAAAAAGGCCAATGGTAACATTCTAATTTTGGTTCAGGAGAGACTTGGCGAAGTTCCAGAACAACATGACAGATCCATTGGCAATGCCAATGACACACAACAGAGTGAGCTAACAGAGACTTTGAAATAAAGCTCAAGCTTGCTTCTTCCATGTGACAAATTTCGTGGGATTAGGCTAACCCAATTATTTAACTCAAGTGTGCTCATCTTGCATAGTTAATGTAATTTGAAAGATCATTATTATCTGACCCTTTAGTCGCAGGAGCTGTTTTCTCTGATATTTAACCATCGTGCTTGATCTGGCTGATTCTATGAAGGCTGATCAACCTGGATGGTGTGTAGAGTCTGATATATCCATTTGGATAATGAGTGTAGCATTATTACCTTTTCTTTTCTTAAACTGTAACGTTGATGAGCATGTGAGATAGTGAGTGAACTTAATTGTGAGGTAATTTCGTAAAATGTTTATGATTTCACAGTGATGTATTACTTTAATTTTCTGGTTTCTATATAGATGAAGACAGACTTTGTGTTGGACCTTCCAAGTTCCAACCAAGATGAGATTTTTTAGACCAGGCCAGTAGAGATCCGAACTTATCATAATGTAGCTGACTGCAAACCATTTGGTAGTGTAGCATGATGTAGAGCGTGGATTTTCAAACATTAGATATGATACTATCTCGAAGAAAAAACATTGCTTTTCTAGCATAATTGGATCATACGGTTCAACATCTTTTCTTCTTCTGTGTTCCTTTTTTTGACAATAAATTGCATTAGATTCTTTTGATCAAGGAGGGCACCCTTTTGTTTGAGTTGATGAATTCTTTCTTGTATACCTTAGTTTTCATTTGTAGTATACGTGGGAGAATGATACCTTGGTTTTCATTTTTCTATTGGTAAATTTTTAATTGTTTCATTTTAGTACATTTTCTCTGTGATTTAGTTGGTGATCATGTGCCGTACTTTTCTATTGCAAATTTCTGCACTATCTGCACGGGGGGTGGGGGATCTGTTATCTAATGCATAGGATATGAGTTAAATTCGGGGCTGCGGTCCGCAAAGGTTACAGCGGTTGGAGTACCAATTTNNGATCATTAGACCTGGCGGGTCGCCCTGTAACCTACGGTTTTGGCAGGTCGCGGATCTAATGGAAGAAATATGAGGTCTATACCCGCACCGTACCCCGCAGGTAAGTCAACTAACAACCTCCTAAAATTATTGTATTTTAAGTTACAAGTTATAAATTGTTTTCTTATTAATGATGTATATTTTATTATAAGTTGTAAATTATACAATTACGCTATTGTAATACGTATTGGAGAAATAAGGAATAAATATTTTTGAATTCCGTTTGAATAAGAAAATAAAATTCATTTTTAATTCATATTTAAGGTATTACATTTCTTTTTTATAATCAATAATAGAAATACAACTAAATCACAAAAATACTCAAATTTAAATCATAATAATAAATCTCAACTCATTTCTTCATCAAATATTCTTTTATTTTTTTCCATCAATCTTCGTTGCACATGGAGGTCTCAACTATATCAAGTTCAAAGGAGATTGAAAATAAGAAAATTTGCTAAATTTTTTTCGTGTTTGTTGCAATGCCTAAGTAAGCTGAAATAGCCCGAAGGAGAATGAGTGTAGCGGAGGTGATTGAATTTTGATAAAAAAAATTTAATTTTTTTTAAATAAATGGTTTGATATATTATAAAGTATAAGTATTGAAAATTAATAATTGATTATTGTTATTTGTGGAAAATGAAGAGCAGGTATGCCGGATGAGTTCCAGGTCGCGGGCCTATTTCTTAAATTCATACCTGCCCCACATAAATACATGCATGGATCTATATTGTTGGGCGGATATGGATTTACTAGGTGGATTTACCAGACGGATCTGCAGGTCCACATATATACCCGCAAATGACCATCCCTAGATCTGAATTTGGCCTTTTAACTACTACAGCCCCTTTGTGGACTGCCCTGCGTACGAGTGGCTTTGAACTCTGGCAAGTGTTCAAGTGTCAGAGAGTAGACATGCTTTATTGTCTGTTGAAGATATGTATGTATATATGTATATATGTACTAAGTTATGATCATTTCCATGTCAAGAAAAGAAAGATAATCAATCTCCATCTACTGGCTGCGAAGCACTAGAGACAGCTCAAAGTTAACGCAAGTGCAAATGGTAATGATGTCCCGTTCCCTAGTTAGCTTCTCCACGGCATAAATGGCAAAATGAATATACATACATGTGTATTGTGTATAAACAACCATTGTGCTCATCGCATTAAGTACTTGCAAAAAGGGTTCTCAAACTTCTTACCATCATTACATGAACAAACGTAGTTATATCACTATCGCAATTCCCAAAAGATTGTTTCTTACATTTGAGTCCATAGCTTATAATTCGGTGTTTTGAACTTTGTGTTAATGCCCAAGTTATCGTCCGTATAAGCTCTCAGAGGATAAGAACCGTCCGATCCATCACTTCATCGGTGCATGAAGTTCTTAGATAAGTTACAACTATATTTGGAATAATTGGATAATGCAAGTTACAATGCGATTTTTCCAGAAGTGGTAGATAGAGCCATTCTAGTTTTAAACTCGAGTTGCGTAAAAGATTGGCAGGCTGCTAATGTTTCTAAAAAAATGTTGTAATTGCTCTTAAACGATTACATTTATCATACACTCGACATAAATTGTTTGAATAAACAACAGGTAAAGACGGTCATGGATTGGCCATTTCGTAATGAATGCTATTCGTGTTTGGTGGTGTTAACCACAAAATCAATGTTTTAAAACCCGGTCCGGGACTAGCCGGTTGAACTGGGACCATATTCTGGTTCCGGGCCAAGATGTTTCGGTTATCAATTCCAAAAATAAAATCGGTGTAAGTTGAAAAAACTAGTGGACCTAGCGGTTTAACAGCCGGGTTTTAAGAACCGGGACTGAATTTTACTTCAACCTATCGGTTCGAAAAAAAAAAATCTCATATAAAAATAAAACTTGTGCCCTCATATTCCCAAACACCCGAACCTAGTGGCACTGCCATACATTATCAAAAAATAAAAATAAAAATTCTAATATTCTATTCAAAATTCAATCAAATATCTCTCAATTTTCTCTCTCAAATCTAATTTATGTTCTCAATATTTATTTTGAACTCATTTGTTTATTTTAATTTTCTTTCAAATGGTTTAAACTGGTATTGTTTGGATATCTATTAAAGATATTTGATTATTTGAGTATATTGGATGTTATTTGGTTATTTATTAATGTATATATGATATAACGGTTTGATTCCGGTTGATCCACAGGTTGAACTAGTGACCCGTGATCTGGTTTCTTTTCCAGTTCAATGAACGGTCCGAATCTTAAAACATTGCACAAAATTTTATTTTGTTCGATAGGAAATCGTATCGACATGTTGCCGGATTGACCATTGAAATTCATCCAAGGTGGATGTGGTTCTACATATTCGTTTCAGACTTTCTTCGATAGTGTACAATAAGATCAAAGTGATAAAAGTTGTAAGTAAATAAGAACAATAAAATTATTTTCATTACTCAATATCCTTATCGATTACAACTTTTTGTTGCATAGAAATGTAGTGAACAAGAGACATACTCGATCGTTCAAAATACTGATAGAAAGTGAAGTGTAACAATGTAATGAACAAAAAATATGCTCGATCACTCGATACAACAAGTTACAAGGGAATTATATTATGCCTACTCCTAAGTTAAGTTACGCCTACTCCTAAATATACCCGTATTGGGTTGATGTAAGGGAGTCTCTTCCGAATGCATTTTCTTTATATTTATAGAAAAATATAATAACCAATTTTCATAATTGCCCTTTCAAATTCAAACATTTAAATTATGGGCGCCAAAATCATTATAATTTAAATTCGAAATTATGGTGCAAAATAATGCCCCTTCATTTGATTAGTTTTGGATAAAACTGAGAAATGAAACTTTAAATTTTTCATGAATTGGCTTCTTCGATATAATATTCAACCATCGATAATTGGTTTCCTTTTGTTTTCAAGCCTTTTCTAGATTACTTAGGCTTTAAATTCTCACCAACTTTTTTTTATCAATAGTTATCGATATAAGTTTCAACCATCGATAATCGATATAATCCTTCTAACGTCAAAATTGTTAATCGTAAAATTTTATTTTTTCTATTGGAAATCATATCGATATGGCCATAAATTTATCCCTTTTTTTTAGTTTTTATAAAGAGTAATTGAACTGATTCTTTAAGAATATTTTAACTCCTTTCTTTTGCCTCACAAGTTGGTTGATATGATGCTCAACCATCAACAGTCAACTTGATTTTGTTGCAAAGCCTTTTATAAAGATGTTAGACGTTTCAGATTAGGGGAGAAAATGCAGAATTGTTTACCGCATAACCAAGTTCAAATGTCATTTGTGCATAAATACACCGTTGGGTCATCAAATCCTTTTAACATTATATTTCCGACATAAAAATATTTGGTGGAGATCGAATTGCAAAACCTTGAAGTTGACAAAAATAGGTTTCAAACCAAATCATTTAAATTTGCACCAAAAAATAGTTAATATATACAACCAATTTCAAACATCGAATGCGCACAAATCCATTGTTGGATCGTCGAACCCTTTTACTAGTAGGTTCCCAACATCCAAATATTCAATGTAAAGAGTGGAGATCGAATTCTAAAACCTTTAAGTTGATCAAAACAGGCCTAGAACTGGATCGTTCAAATATGGACATAAAAGCAGTTAAGAAGAAAATTTTAGATTTATTACTTTATTTTTCCCCTCAGGCTGGGCTTTCTTTGTACTTGATTATTTTTTTTTGTAGTTGCCATAACTTTAAATTAGTCAAGACGGGCCCTCCTTCTAGTGCCAAAATTATTAACCAAAAAATTTTATTTCCTTCGATAGGAAATCATATCAATGTGATGCCGGAATGACCATTAAACCTCAAGCTAAGGTGGATGTGGTTCCAAACCTTCGTTTCAGGGTTTTTTTGACAATATACGGCAAGATGGAAGTGATAAAAGTTGTCAATAAATAAGAAATCGAACAACAAAATAATTCTCATTACTCAATATCCATATTGATTACAACTTTTTGGTGAATAGAAATGTAATGAACGGGAGACATATTCGATCACTCAAAATGCGGATGGAAAGTGAAGTGTACATAATAATGTAATGAACGAGAGGCATACTCGATCGCTCGATACAACGAGTTACAAAAGGATTAAATTAAGCCTACTCCTAATTTAAGTTACGGCCGCTCCTAAATATGTCCGTGTTGGGTTAATGTAAGGGGGGCCTCTTCCGAATTTCTTTCTTTTTTTTTATATATATTTATAGGAAAAAAATAATAACCAATTTTCATAACCGTCCTTTCAAATTCAAACTTTCAAATTATGGGCAACAAAATTATTATAATTTAAATTCAAAAATTCAAATTATGATGTAAATAGGTGGTTTTAATGGCCATGATCATACTTTCAAATGGGATTGAGACTTTTCGTATCAAAATTGATCACTCTAATTTTGTCTACAACATATAGTTCTGGGGGAATGAATGTTACTTGGATGATGGATCAAACCCTATGAGCAATTAAAGTGGACTTCTAAGTTACACGTTGAAAATATACTTTGTTCCTAACCTTGGATGGTGTAGATGCAATTTACATCTTTTTTTTTTCTTTTCATTTTTTGGGGAGGGGAGGTCTTGAGGGCTATTTTGGAATGCTTTACGTTATTAAGAAATAATTAGTTTGTATTAAGTACTAGACACACCATGAACTAGTTTTAAGTACTATTCTCCTCATTATTTGTTATAATTACATTTAATACGAAGACAAAGGTTTGCTTAAGGTTACGGCAATGAGGAAAAGGACTCTTAAGACTTCAAAAATCATATTATGAATCATAGAAAAAGAATCCAACATATGCAATTATAAAATTATTAATTATCCCTATAATTTTTATTACGACATAGAGTTTTCGCGACCCATAATTTGAATCTTTCTATTACACCATTTGGCATATTTTCCTAGAACAACTCCAATAGTTTTGAAAAACTCCGTCGCTAATTATTCTATATTTTAGTGAAAGAGATGTTATATGTGGTTCTATTTAGTCACCAAAAAAAAAATGTAATAATTAGCCACATAATACTATTTACAATGTTTAGCATCCTTCATATTCGAAAACTAGCTATGTCCATATGTTTGGCATTTCCTTGTGGTACACTCACTTTATGTTTGGAATATAGTTCAATATATGAAAATATGTCAGGCAAATGTAAAATTGCATGCGAGTAAAAAGAATAAATAATTTCCCCTTAATTGATTATTATAAAATATTTAGTTTCATGTACAAGACCAAGCAGGGGTATCTAGGAAATTAATTACATAGAGAATATTTTAGATTGTTTTGGAAGAAAATTTTGTAGAAATAGTTTGAGATTGTTTGGCTGTCTTCTCATACTTTGGGTTCACAATTGGAACTGTCTTCCAAAAATACCCTTCCAGATGCAAAATATAAAAAATGGGCAATGACAGAACCAGAAATTAAATATAGAAAGTGTTACAAGTTATATAAATAATTATTCGGGGTTAAAATATTTATTATGTGGTGCTGAAACAACATAAAAATTAATTTTAGATTAAAATATTAAATATTTAATAAATTTTTCAAAATTATCAGAGGTGTGGTAACTCTTATGACTAAACCTTTAATTCGATTGGTGATAACATCAATATAGAATATTACAGTATACAACATGTAAAAAGTCAAAATTATAAGGCTAATAGTCTTAAAAAAGGGAAGAAAAGAAGGAGAAACACACAAAACAAAACTGAACAACGTTAAAGTAGGTACCATTTGAAATCAAAGGGTTAATTTATTGTCCAAAAAAATTCTATTGAGAACAAAAATATTTTGCATTGGTAAATTCGTACAAACAAGAAAAGGAACACATTGAGGCATATTAGGGGGCAGAATTTGTCATTAATGCAAAATAAATTAGTGAAATTTCCCGGGTAAAAATTTGGTAAAACGCTTGTTAATATGAAAGCAGATTTCCAGGAAAAATATTTCTCGTATTAGCACATGAATTAATATTAATTATATATCTTGGATAAATTTATATGAGTCATAAAATAAATTGGCATTGATATTTTGGAGTTGGTTAACAATTTCTTGTATGGTTTCGTTGAATAGCTCCTAGTGCTTTTGTTGAATGATAATTTTATATGGAAAAGATAATACTATTTTAAAGAGGAGACATACCAAATCTCATTATCTAGTGTTATTATAATGTTTATATATATTTATTTGTGTGTATATCATTATTCTTTATGTGAGTGAGATGGTCAACATTTAAATAAATATCCCAAAGCGTCTCATTTTGGATAAATGAGTGGATCACGAACATAATTCAGTTAAAAAGATAAAAATGCTAAAACACAAACACTAAAATAGTAAATATTGTTATCATACAAGAATACAAAAACAAAACATTTTGCCACTTTAAATATTTTAAAACCAACTAATTGTAACGTTCCAAAAATTCGACAAAATTTTTTATTTTTAATAATAATATTATGCATTATATTATAATATTAT